>JAGJTL010000176.1:466227-493393 GCA_022063505.1 Calosoma granatense
TACATGGTTTTTTAAAGTTTTATATGCTCTATGTTATAATGTAATAAACAGCTTTATTATTGCACAGAATATTTAATAATGTTTCTAAATATTACAACATAAGCTACATTCATGCGGTTTAAAATTGACAGAATCCGTATTCATATGAAGGATTATCCATAATTCCCTGTGAAATGTTGAAAAATACAAAAATCAACTCCCAAAAAAAAATTGAACGCTATATTCTACATATTTTGTCTGCACATAACATTAATTTAGAAAAACATACATATCACATTGATTTTATTAATTTTAAAAGCATTTTTTACGGAATCCATTTTGGAACATTTTATAAAATTAATATACGTATAAATTTGGAGTGCCTCCCCCCCGTCTCACCATTCTTCTCTACATTAACTCGGATAATCGAAAATTTACTGCGCGCAACATTACGAATGTCGAGGTTAGGAAATATATATTCGGCAACCAAGTTTTAATCCATTCGTATTGGTGAATCGATATATATGTGAAAACCGCATTTGTTTTTGTTGGCAAGAGTAAACATGACATGAATATTATGAAATGGAAATAATAATATACATGTAAAATATAGAAACTAGACTACGCGTATTTGATACAGTTCAGTTATGACAACATATCGTATATGTAACATATCTTTGTACAATATTCCATCCAGCCACGTTACGTTATGTTAGTAACAATAAGACAAGGAGTATATTTGTACGAGTTCAAACATGTAGTAAGTAACACTGATGTGAGTGTAAGTTACAGACAGACAGACAGACAGTAGCAAGACACATCAAGTAACGGAACAGACCGCTGTGTTGTTGCTTTGAGAAGCAAGCCGTTCCTCTCCTAACTCAAGTCCGCTTCTACCTCTCTACCTTACTGACGCTGTGTCTGTTTGTGTGTACGTTTGCCATCATCAAGCTATGCTTGTGTGCCTTGGATGTTAAGAAGAATATAACGTAAAGATCGGCTTTGCCGCTAATGGTGTTTATTTTCCATTCGCTAACATCCCTTTATTCATCTTTGTTCAGTTCCGGATAAACAGCAGCACAGCCAACCGATTCGCCGTGGGCGATAATTAAAGGTTTCGGATAATTACAAGCTCTCGTGTAACGTTCTTCTTCTTATTCTCTTGCGTCAGTTCTCTCTCTGTACATCTCTCAACCGTCTTTCCTTCCGTCCTTTCCTGCCACACAGAGAGAGCAGATATTCTTGCAAAGAAATAACATTCCCCCGCACACAATCAATTTTACATACAGTACACTAACGGTTATATAATTAAAAACAAGTTGTATGTGTGTAAAGGTTATCTCTCTCTCCACCCCTCAAGTAGCTGTGAGTATAGATGTATGTGCGTTTTCAACGATCGTTCTTCTTCGTGTGTTGAATGCCCTTCATCCATTATACAAACCCAACAATTTATTTTCCTTAGTTGAAACGAGAGACCTTGAATATTGCATCGAGCTGACTCAGTCTCCTGCTGTTTCCATCTGCTGTACCAGGCACACACACATATATGTTTTACGTATGTAAAGAACACATATACATGTATGTATGTGTGTGTGCTACAAGAATACTCGAAATATTCAAAGCGGGAAAATAACAGCGCAAGTGTGAAAGCCGACGGAGGATTCGGTACTCTTGGGAAAATAATGGGCGTCCAAATTAAAAAGTATTCCATTTTTAACGACAACACTTGCCGTCTGGCAACCTTACGGTATACGAGCACGTCTGCAACACTGGCGCACCTAGCGGAGACCAACTTCACACACGGGACAAGATTTATCGCAGATGATGTTGAAACTTGAAACGTAATGGTGCTTATTTTTCACACTTGCAGATGGAGACTAAATGCCTCTGGTGAATAAGCAAGTTTACGATCAGTTTAGCTGTAACGATTTATGAACAACTTAGCCCTGTTCTGGACAATGCTATTACAACTGGTGAATTAGCCAAGGCGCAGTACAGTATTGATGACGATGTACGTATGTTCCAACGGTGAGCGAATATTGTTAAAAGTGGCATTTGTGTGCACATGTAAAAGGAGGTGCGAGCAGTAGAGTGGCATGACTACAAGGATTCCCATCCTAGGATGCTGGGGCCCCATGAGAATGGTCGACAGCAAAGTTTACTTTTCCGGCCACGTTGTGATTCTATTGTTGTGAAACGTGTGTCGAGTCGGATTCTCTCGTTGTGACAGCTGACTGCGCGCCCCGCGGGACTCTGTTGATTTGTGGTGTCTTACAGTGCGGAGAATGACTGTGAGAGGAGGAAACGGGAAGGATGCAAGGTTACCAGCCGTGATGCTCGGTATGAGGAAGTAGAAGCGCATGAGTGTACGTGTCGGGTGTCGCGGACACCGTTGACGGATCGCCGCGGCCGCAATATCGTGCCTGCCTCGATGATCCCTTGCACTTCATAACCCGATGCCCATCTGTGCCACAGTGATGTATGGCCACACCGCCGCCACAGACACTTAACGAGTTAATAACGCTGAAACAACCTAGCGCACGCATACACACACACACATCGCTCGACTTTTTACTCCATCCACACGAAGCAGAAGAAAACTTCTAAACCACATTGTCTCATGAGACAGGGAGAAAGATATTCTTTACTCCGATAGCAATTAAGATGTCACCAGAGAAATATACAGCAAACGTTCGATAGGTTTCACACCATCATCATTAATTCTTGAACGGCTAGTGAGTGTTTCAAATCACACATAGAGAAATAAATGTTGTTGTAAGACCCGTATGTACCGTCTAATATCTACCAGCATCTATCCATCCATCGATCTAGCTATCTTGCTAGATATTTGTAACTCGATTGTTTGATGGTGTGTAAGGTACGATCTTGTGGCGTGTAGTCGAGACTGTTTGTCAGATGGGCACGTGCACTCCTGGCCGCAGATTAGTCGAAGGACGACGTGCCAGTTCGCGCGCCTGTGCCACGAGTATCGGACGTTCAGTTTCCCGATTAATCACAGAGATCAGATCTGACGAGCGGTGGGCGAGCGGACGCTGTAGATGTGGCCAGAATAACGCCCGATAAACGCATCGTTACGTTCATCACTCATATTAGATATATGTGTGTGTGAAGGTATATACGTAGCCGAGAAACTCCAAATGTTGGAGAGATGATGCTCCTGTCTGATATGGAATGAGGCGTCTATTTGTAAGCTATAGATCATGCGGCTCAGCATGTGTTGAGAGCATGCTGGTACTGTGATTTGTCCAGGAGAAATATATATCGGGATTAGTTAAATAGTGGAAAATTCGTTACAGCATTGATTGACACTTAGAATTAAACTGGACACATTGTTCCCCTGGCACTTACGAATTCCTGCGTCATACAAAAAGTTATTAATAATTTTATGCAAAGCGTATGACCTCCTGCGGTGTTAGCTGCGGTAGGGTCGCGTCCGCAGTTAACCCACAAACAAGAGGAATAACAAGTTCCTGCAGTTACCCTTTTACTACATGTAAATTTTCATAATTTAAGCCGTAGCGTGCTCCGGTCTACCTAATCACCACACATGGTAACCCTTCGTTCTATGTAGGCGAGTACAATATCTCGTTGCATCTTCCACTCTATGTCTCACTCATGAACTCTGCCTGCACATCATGTTGAACAGAGAACAGCAGGATGATGACCTCACGTGTGCCGGACATACTAGTGCCTAGTGCTAGGGAAACTTATGAGCTAACGCCTCGGCTCTATAAGTGTTAACGCTCGGCGCTAGTCCGTACAAGTCAGACAACACACACACACACACGCACTGAAATATGAAAGTGATAAATAAATAGTTGTGCTGTTGAATTACTTGCACTACTCTGCTGCGACGACTTCCTCTCTCGCTTGCTCACTACGAATGCTGCTTTGCATAGAGTTAACGCGTATTCCCTATCGCATCGCAGGTGCAATTTATGGTCCTCTGAAGATCGAATTCGGAGATTTACTGCGTCTATCTCCGAAACTATTGCCTATATTTCTTATCGTCGTAAATCTTTAGAGATTTGCCATATATCAAATATCGTGCAGGTATTAGTTTTCAATTGAATCGCATTAGTTTTTGTCGAATATGAAATTCGACGATCGTACGTGGCGTGCGCCAAGTTGCTTCTTTTGCATTCGGGTGTCTGTCAGCGGCAGTGAGTTACAGCTTTGTAGTTGTAACAGTCAAGTCAGCCAATGGCCGGGTGATTCGCCACGCGCCATGGATTTGTGACTGCAATCTGTCAAATCACAGCCGGATCATACTTTATATCAATTTATTACGCACGTATTACGGTAATGTGAGTTATTCCGACCGTACACAAGCTAGTAATGCTTATGTCCGTGTAAAAGTGTTGTAAGTTTCAGGCGGATGCTGATAAATAACAGCTATATTATAGTGTGCCATCCAATAAAAAGTCGCTCGAGAAATTTGCTCCAGGAACCACTTAAGCCTCCTCCGTTATTTCGCTCGACCCAGGCCAGACGATGCTGTGCTGTGCTGCGCGGTGCTCTGTGAGTTGTCGGGGCGTTTGGCCAACAACTCAAGAAGCCCATGCCCTGTGGCGGATGGGGTGGATATAGAGAGGACGGTTGTGATGTCGCCGTGCGAAGGAAATGAAAGAAACGTCCGGGGTGTGTGACAATCGGCTGTCGTGTCGCCTCGGGCGCAGCACATTGCCGTCTTCTCTTATCGTCTGTCCGAGCACGAAATGCTAACTCAGATGTCTGAATGGTTTCAATTCGGAGCAATTATTGGTTGTCAGGAGCGTGGCGCGCGAACCGGAACGACGAAGGACGCAGCCGTTGACGTTAACGGGATTAAATATAGTCGACTGTCGAAGGAAGACGAGGAGGACGAGGACGGAGAAGCAGTAAGAAGTAACAACCTAACAGTAGTAGTAGCTAGAGGAGTATATAATTGTACGTAGAACAGGAAGGAAACTGGGAATAGAACTGACATTGCTCGCTGTACGTCACACTGGCGGCACGCCTGGGGATCATTACGACATGTTCACATCAAACGTCAGGCCACACGCGCCGTGTTAATCAGCATGGAACCACTTGTTGACGCACACTTGTAAGAACGTGTGTCGCACAGAATCAACTCTAAGCGGTTACGTTATATACTGGAGGAAATACAACATGTACATACATATATACAGCCAGGTACAACTCACATAGAGCTGTCTGCTAATCATTAATGTTACATATTAATCTTTCACTTAATGTCAAAAATTATCTTCATATTTTAAAAACCATTTCGACAATTCCAATAACGTACAACGGGTTCCATCAATGTAAGACAAAGCAATAAAAAAAACTGCCGCTGCTATTCGCTGCTATGGAAGAAGAATATTGTAATTTTCCAAAGTAACCGAACAGTTCGTTGAAAGAAATAAAAGGAATTATTTCATCGTTAAATTGTAATTGGCCAAGCGAGAGTTGACTTTGTTTTGTTGGCTGCTAATATGCTCGTTTCACCGACACTGTTCGAAGGATTGCTGTTTATATTCCGGACTAAATTTCTTCTCGATTCCAGTTAACCAGTCAGTGTAGCATTATTGAAATACAAAACACTCGATACGTACTTCCTTTAAGGTAGAGATGATATTTTTCCAACGATAACTTCTGACAAATGGATCTTCTTGGATTACCTGATTCCAGAGGAAGCAAAACAGAAGGTTGTCTAATAATTAGTATATTAATAGATACGTAATGCGATATTGTATATGAATCAATGGTCATAAATATAATTAATAATCGTTCAAAAACAAACCATACATATGTCTATTGCAGACATATGTACCTATATAATTTAAATGCCTGCAGCATGTATGAATTATTGAGCACTATTACTGTAATGGAATATAATGATTGACTTATCTATCCACCGCAGATCCTATACTCATTCCACACTCAGCACTCATTCCTCATTGGATACATTAACATAACATATGATGATACTTTGACCAATCTGGATTTGTTTTGCGTCGACGATGCTATTTACTCAACTAATATTTACGTGAATGATTAATGAACCTGGACACTATTATTTCTATATATTGTTAGATATATTCATTGATACGCTCAGACGCTTATAATATACACGTACATATCAATCATGTAATTGTAGTGCTTTCTGATTGGCTCGTAACATCGAATGGCAACAGAGCCGGTACAAAGTATTTGCCAGTGAATTCGTTGTATTATATAAAAGTTCCAGTACTCTTCCTCCGTACGACCGTTCACACTATTGTATTGCATTTGTCAATAGAAAGCCAAGAGAATCCGTCACCATGACAACTGGCATTGCTTTAATTAAAACTGGCTATGAGGAATTTGATGAATACCGTTCTTTTGTTTAATCATCTTTTCAAACATCACATCGGGACAACAATATGAACTATATTTTCGATTCGTTCTTTTCACAGACTCATCGCAAAAATGAGCTGTATTCTTCATTATTGGGGATTAGGTTTTGATGGTATATGGGCAGGAAAAGATGATTTAAAAGTATATCAAAAGGAAAAAAATCTTATTGTAATGGGAAATGTTTTAGGATATAAATAGAATGTTGATATAAATGTTCCTTATAACTACACAATCAATGTATCCCATATTTAGCTGGAATATTTGTTTTCTAAGTAATTACATATAATATTCATTCGAGCAGAAAGTCATAAATTTTATGGGGGATATACGTTGGCTTATCAACCGTATGTAGCCGATGGATTTCCACCTCTGCCACAAATGTGGTAACTGGTTTTTTATTCTGGCCCGGTTTTTTTCGCGCGGCCGCACATCATCGCGTTATCTCCCACGTATGGCGTGTCACTAATTATAAATCCGCGGCCGATCAGATCACCACCCGTGCACGTGTGAAGGGGGGAGTCAACCAGCACCCTACACATCCCCCACAACAGCATAACTACAACAGGAGCGAGCGAGCGAGCGAGCCAGCGTACACGAGCTATACTCGTACGTCCATCTGTCCGTACCTGCATTATTCATTGCGCATGAGGCGACTGATAAAAGGATTTACCGTAAAACTTTTATCTCCATCGTAATTTGTTTACAAAATGGCCATTCAACAAAAAACTTCGCACCTTTGCTGTTTGAATAAATAGAATGGGGAGTGCGCCTCAACTCGGAGGGGATCAACCATATTGGATTGTGGAAGATCCCGCAAGATTGTGAGGGATTTGCAACAGTCCCAAATCGAAACAGAACATTTCATCGAACTTTTCGTACGTGACTTCAATAACAGTCGTCGACGTCGGCCGCTACAGCAGTCAGTTCTCGTACGGTCTCTTTTTTGCTTGTACGTTCCTTTGAACAAGCGTGTACATGCTTGTGTACGTACGTAGGTATGTACAACAACGATGTCGAACAAGGAAGCTAGCAAGCAAGCAAGCATTGGTGATGCAACAACCGCATCACCGGTCATATTTCAAACACTGACTACCGGTGTTGGACACATATAACCCGACCATACTCGCACAGTCGGCATCTAAATCAACGCAACATCACACGGTCCCGAATGATACTCCACGCTCCCACCTTGCAAATAAATCGCACTGAAAATTGCAACAATTCCGTTGGCACGCTGCAAATATTGATAAATTTGCGGGAAGGTCGCGTCGCATTGCCGGTCCAAAATACCACATGCACATGTACTCTGTAATGCTAGGAATTTAGCATGGATCACAACCAGCCAAAAGTTGAACCATTGGAAACAGAAAGCTACGATTGAGGGTGGAGCATCCGACTAGATTTTACCACGGAAACAAACCTCATATTACAGTTTCTATCCTTGACACCAATCTTTATAAAAGCATGCGCACTTTTCACCTCTGAAACTCACTCCTGTTTCAGAAACCTAATCGATAGCAACGTAGCTACCCTTCTGTAGATGGAGCTAAGCGTTCCATTGCGAATATATGTATGATATTACTTTCAAACTTGGTTAAATTTCAATTTTTCATATTGATAATCCTTGTGAATTATTAACGATTTGAGTTTCCACTTAGGCTTATTACAGTACAATGGAAATTACATTATCCATAATTGACAATGATAAATAACTTAGTATTCAATAACATGTACAACATGTTATTCTTTTGAAATGTAGACTAATCATTTCACATTTTCCAATTTGAAATTCTGTCACAGATATTATCAACTGAAATCACTGATAGAAACATATGAAGATCTAACAAAAAATATAATGATTTACGTGACTGTATTAAACATTCAGTGGAAAATAATTTTAGTCCTCGGTACGTTCTAGTAATATATTTCGATATTACATTTGGATGTCTGCAAAGTGTCTGGGAGGTCTGGAATACTATTTTCAAAATTTCATTTATTGGCTGCAAAATAAATGTGTTGTGTGCTACAAACAACCTGTACATATTTAAAATACATCACAGCCTATTAAATTCCAATAGTCCGTATCATCAACAACAACATCCAAAATCTTTAAATTAATAAACCCTCTTGTATCCATGGCTACCCACTAATAAACACGGATATTCCGATTGGTGTTTGAATGCAGCGTGGATTTTTGTACGCCAACCATCGCTTTATCTCACTGGAAATGGGTGTATTTATGAATTCTATGAATCTATTCCATTGAAAAGCAATCGACCAAGCTAATCCGTAAAAACTCCCTATCAAAGTTTCTTTCTAAACGTGAATTATATCGCATACGGAGAACCCTAGCAACTTTCCTCCTCTTTTCCTCCACCTGGTCTTCCGCTAATTAGAATTTTCGTTTTCTCGCTACCAATTATGGCCATTATCTTACGCCATAACGTGTCTATAAATATTTCAAGGAACACGGCCAGCCGGTCGCCTACGGACGGTTAAACGCTAACATAACGGCGCGTTACGTATATAGACGCGTATACGTTTAAATGAACGGCTGGTTTTACAGCACAGCAAACCGTACGACTTTCGGCACGACACGTTTCCTCTTTTCCAGGAACTCTAGTTGTTGTTACTGTTACACCAACGCACACACGAACGAACCAACCGACTGGAGCCTCGACAAATGGATCGATGAGAAAATGTTCATTGCCCGATTCGTTAATACAGCAAGAACCGAAACGAATGTGAATCTAACAACAATCAAAACAGTGCACGCGAGATGTCGTTTACGGGTGCATGTATGTGCCCGCTACTAACATCGGCTGCTTTTTACTCATTATTGCTCTTTTCTCCGAATCCTTACTTCCTCTTCCCATCTACACAAGCGCACACAGGTACAAGGAAGTGTATGTCGGAAGGTAATGAGCAAGAAAGAAATTAAACTCGTATTAATGACCTCTTTGCTACGACAGAACGGAGTAATAAATAACTAAATTTAAAACGAATCAACATACACATACACGTAGTGTAGAGTACGGCTGATGGTAAATAAGATATGCTGATTTCCATGAAAGGCTCGCAAATTGATCTGCAAAATTAGCTCGTTATAGTCGCTTTGTTGTCTGAAAATGTACATATTGATGTTGCATGATCAAATGAACTTGTAATGGAGGTTTTAAAAGTCTGCTATTTGCAGAGCGATGATATGATTAAAGAGAGAATATACATTTGTGCCATTATTGATTGTAGGTAATATTACAACTGATATGTATTTCTATATATTCTGACCATGTCAATGTTGCATGGTGGTCAGGAAACGCAGTGATTGTTGAACAGTTGACGAAAACATTGCTAGAGTTTAGTTAGCACATAAATTTTTCATTATTTACGGCGGCGCAAACGTGAATTCATTGTCCGCGCAATCGTGCAATCGTACAGAGAAATAAAAACCGGTAAATCACTCGTCTGTGTAGTATTCCGACGGTTTCTGTTCTACACTGGAACAGACCACGATACTGGCACGACTGGAAAACTTTTCGTCAGCCGTAGTTAAACTTGTATATGTTCCCCAACAAGTGGAGCGTAATTTTCCTTGAAACTTCATTAAAAATTAATTTCCTTAACACATTTTAATTACCTCTTGTCATGTTCTGCACGTCTATATTATTCTTATATAATTTCACTGCTGGCTTTCTGCAGCGGATACTAATTTTACATCACCCTAACCAAAGTAGTACCATGGTACTTAACTTTTAATTAATTGATTTTTTGATAATCTCCCAGAATAAATTGTGCTCTGCAAGTCTTGCAAATTGTGATACGTTGCCTTGGCTTGGAAATTATGAAACTAGTAAGTATTTGCAGACAAAGAGATGTGTGCATGCGTGAGAATTAGATCTACAACGGAATGAGAGAAGAATTTCATACAGAGGAGAGAAGTAATGCATATATGGGACTAATGAATAAAAGAGAACACAGCAGCATAGGAATGGGTAAATGCAAACGAACCGAAGAGGAATATATGCAAAAACGTGAATATGTACTGCGGTACAATTGTATGAAATTAGCGACTCGCGATGATGAACATGGATGTAGAAATTAAATTTTCACCGAATAGAACCGAGGACGATCTGCGTCTCTTCTTCCTCGCATTGCTGGCCTTGAATCTGTGTGTGAAATATTGTAAGATTAGCGGAGCAAGGATGTACGAGAGAGAGAGAATGTCAGAGAGAAATTTTGGATCGGTGCGTTCCCATATGCTAAAGTCGAGAGTTCAACCATTGCTCCCGTTAGTGTGTGTATGTGCACAAGTTTAACATGTTATTTAGGACAATTAGCTTCCTAATTACGTTAAGGAAACTGAAACACGATTTCCAACTTTTCCGACATTAACTTTTAAGTCTGCGCGCCGAACCGTCTCGGCGGATGTGCGATTCGCACGCCATCCCAGCGTCAACCAATATGTAGTTAAGTTCGACACAGTCGTATGTAGCTAGTGGCCCGCGCCATTAATTCCAATATGCTTTCATACCAGCACCGACCCGCCAGATATACACAAGTACGTGCGAACATAATTGCATATTAACCATTATTGGCCAATATGGCGGGCGATATTGATGTATCACATTATGGAGGGTAAAATTTTTGGGTAAGAAATTGGAAGAAGGTTGCTCGACTAATATGATCACTTGATATTAGAATAAATCTTATCCATCCCGACCCCTACACTGATGTGGCCACATATATTACCATTTTCAATCTCTCTCCCCTGTATTGTAGGGTAATGCTGGACGCCAGCATGTGTTTGTGTGTGTGTGTGGCCGTATCTGAAGCTGGTTAATTCCTACGAGTTACTTTGCGTTATTGGCTGACTCGTTGCGAGTCTGATTGCGTGCTGGGTGCCGCGACATGGAAGCAGACGTCGACGGGCGTCGATGGAAGATCATTAGCGGGTACCTTTGCCCTCCGTGCAAGCATGCAATGTTTACACACTGCCTGCTTGTTCCACCCGCCCACTCCTTCCATGTCGATCAAATCCATCTCACTCTAATGCCAGTCCAAGTCGTTGTGTTCCATCTCTGTTCGTGGGTTTCCTGTTTGGTGTGGTGCATGCACAGATTTTGAGACTTGATGGTCCGTTTCGTGCCTGGAAGAAACTACTCCAAAAACCCCGCCACCCCACCGCCCATGCGAGCTGCCATGCCACCTAATGTCAGTATAATTACCGGACGAATTAATAGACGGCGAGCAATTGATTATATTTCGAAACAAAACTAAATTTACACGCTGCGATGGACTTTCGTGAGTGGCTCATATCAGTAGCGACCAGATTAGTTTTGGAGGTTTTCACTGGAATGGATTGCCAGGTTTCAGCAGCAAGATTATCGAACATGCAATGATGGAAAACTTTATTTTGTAAATAGCGTCTATTTCGCGGAAAAACTATTTGGTTTCCTTGTAAGAATAATTATAAATAAATATAAGGAAAAAAGATTGTTATCGAACGAGGAGTTTTTAGAAATAGAAATGCTATTTATGGTACGGAGTTTAACTAAACTTTATGCACGTCCGCGCGGCTTTCTTCCGGTGTTTATATATGCAGCACGTGCACTCGATCATGTAGAGTATTATCCGTTAAATCTGTCGATGAATAGTTGACGATTGTATTTGCCGCTTGACTAAAAGTATTGATACACGGTCCGCATTGACTCGTATGCAGATATTTGAAGCTAATGTTGATATTTGTGTGTGCTAGTGTCCCGTATGTGACTTGCGAATGAATAATGAATATATATACATACGGACACGATATGGAATTGTATCGGACGACTGGTTACACTGTAACTGTATTCTGTCCACAGTGTGAGAGAGAGAGTGTGATTTACATTTGTGAGCCCGGAGTTTGGTCGAGTCCACGTGTTAGAGTTCATATTGGTACAGATACGTAACAGAACATGTAATTTCCGGTTACTATACATTTTCAATAATCCCAGTCCAGTGTATCCGGTGCCGTCATCACCACTTGTGTCCATATGTATATCTATATCAGTGTGTATTGTATATTTACATACATACATGTGTGTGTTTGTATGTGTTTGTGAATTCGAATATACACTGCGGGAAATGATACCATATTTTTGTTCCGTTTCGTTCGTCGGATTCGTGGGAGATATATTTATTTGGTTTTATTAAATTCTGTTCCCTGTACAATGATATTTGGGTTCCGTGTGAATTGGTTGCGTTTAAAATATGTTTTGTAACGGTAAATGGAAGCGGTTCGAATTTCATAAAGGCAGGCGTTTAATTCAAACGGGAAAAATAACAAATACAATTATATGTAGTAGATTGATGACAAACTGATGTAATTAACTAGTATTGTACAAAACTGCGTGATATGTCATTAACAACTGATTATTTACGTATTTGTATCTTAACAGGTATTGACATTTTCCACAGATATTGCTAATGTTTCATTAAAACAAGATAATTTGCAAAGAGTATTCCATTTACAAATTCAAATCCAATCTAATTCATATCTGTCATAAACATTAAAAACTTTTATTACAAAACTAACCTGATCCATATCTATAATTAATTGTATTCCATTGGCTATTTGCACAAATTGACATTTTCGATTACAGCCGATCAGCATTTTCCAAAAACCAACTAATACTTGAAATAGGTCGCTCGTGGATGAGTTGGGAGGTGGGGTGGGACGGAGGTCGTTTTATGAAATGATATGCGGTTGGTCGGTTAGGTAATTGGTATAAATTTGTTTAACTTTATGCGAATTTGAACTAACTTTTCACACGGCCTGAACAGTTTCATTTGTATGAACGAATAACCGTTTGCAATTCAGGCTACCGATTCAACGGTAAGCGGCAATATTTTCAAAGTGATTTATGCATTTATTAATTTAAAAGTTTCGGCAACGTACACGTTCGCAAATACGTTGGCGACGTGCCTCGGATATGGATCACAGTTTCCACTTAAAATATCGTAGTCAATTACTCACACAACACACACATATACATACATACATGAATGTGTATTGGTGGCATTAGGGAGAGGTAGGCAAGTGAGGGGAGCCAGACAGATGTGAGATGTATGTGGCAAAAGTTGTACTTGCCACATATATTAGTCTTCGAGAAGAGAAATAGATTTACGTTTTGAAAAGCAAACAGTTTTTTTTGTGGTTCTTTGAAATGAACGGTTATAATTATTCATCATAGAGACTAAGCGTTTCAAATAAATTCATCTATATACTGCACGTCCGCTACATTTTATTCTAAAGATTCTTTGAAATGAAATCTATACTGCAATCTCTCCACAAACTAACACTAGGAGATTTTAAAAACGTCTGATCCTAATAAGAATCATAAACTTCTCCAAATCATGGACATTTGCAAAATGATATTCACAAGCTGGAGCAGAACAAGAAGAAGACAACGACGTCTCGTTTGGTGCTCCTACGGTTCGTTGGTTGGCTGGCTGATGCTATATAGGTACTGTGATTCTTAATTTAAGACACACTGAATATTTATAAAGCCACCGGCGCCAGTGAAATTGAAGAAAGTGGATAATGACATTTGTAACTCTTCGCAAAGAATGAAGTATCATCAAAGCGACACTTTGTTTTAGTTTTAAATATTAATGAATATTTTAATTTTCGTTTCTTCTTCCGATAGCAGATTGTACGATGTGGTTCTATCGAAAAGTTTTACAAAACTTATCAACTGCTGCTGCGGCTGCTGCTGGTAGTGGATTAATCCATTGAAATTTTGCGTGCAATCAAATGAAATGCAAGAATCTTCATGCTCGTTCCATTGCATTATATAACGCGAGAAAGGGATGTATAAATCAAGCGTTAATGATTAATTTCATAGCTATAAAATATGGTAATACCGAGGGAATATACAATAAAAATAACAAATAGGGTGAATAAAGATGCAGAACTTACCATATTCCCGTGCAGCCGGCGGAATCAAACTTCCACGAAAGCCTGCAAATAAAGATTCAGTTAGATATGTGTGTCTGGTAGCATGGCTGACTATTATTTACGTGTATTGTATGTGTGTAATGATACATATCTACTGAGTAGACACATATTTCTCCATTGTATATATTAGATTATATTAGTTACTAACTCTGATTCTAATTTCCAACGGAATAATCTGCTTCCATCACATTACGAAACACAAAATGTAATCCCGTACTGTTTTGCATACACATACATATGTGTATGAGATCTAATGTAGATGAAACATCATTTACACATATCTCACATCTCTCTCTCTCTCTCCGTCTGTCTGTTGTGTCTCGTGACACTTTTACCCACATAAGCACAGGTATAAAGACTTGTTCGTCAATGGTTGATGCTATACGCCACTAATTCAGTTCCCTTGTGGACGGAACTGTGAGCCGCGTTGCTCGTATTAAACTGAACGAACCTTCCATTTAGGTTCACTGAACAAACCCATTTTGACCGGATCTCGGATCATTTTCGTCGCAAGGGATCGAACCCGGACTCGCCGGAAGTGCTAGCTATCTCACTCGCTCACTGATTGAAAGCTAAACACTATGATGATGTGCGGGCGTGTGTGTGTGAAGGGATGAGACGGACGCCACTGTTAAATATTGCAGGCATGTGTTATCAGCGCCCGGCGTTGTTACCTGATTTAAACACCAGCCCACGAGGAGTCTGCGGTCAGCAGATGGATGAAACTTGCAAGCCAAGCCACCGACCTTTTTTGCCCCTGAAACCCCGGGTGCGTTATACAGATTCCAGCGGCGATGGCTCAGAGTGCTGCGGTAGGATGCTGTGCTACAGCTATCGGTGTTATTTGCATATGTTATTTGCCCCGGTGTGTGTGTCTGGTTGACTCGACTGTTTCCTCACCGGCAGGTACACCCTGATGTCATCATTTCCTTGTTACCTTTCGATTTTCATTCATGTGTATCGACTTTAATCCACGCCAGATGCTCCATCTGTGGCGCTGATATCGCATCCAACAATACCAATAGCACTGAGAGAGTGGGCAACATTTGTTTTACATTGGAAAGAAAATCGAACATCTGCCATTGACATGATTACAGGGAGCATTTCAAGATCAATGTCGAATTTACATAAAGGAATCAATAATGTTTTTAATATTTATGAAATAATGTATCAAAAAATATTACCTTTAGCATAATTAAAGTTAAAAATGCATGTTCTTTCTCTCATCAGCTCATTGATTTCTCATTTGGGAATATTAATCACCATCAACGTTCGTTATTCAAAGAGCGCCCATCTATCAGCATGTTACTGAATCTTTGTTTTCTTGAGAAGCAATGAAAGGGTTAATAATACAATGATGAACTCGTATCATTTGTCATCCATTTGGTCAACAACTGCTTGTAATATTTTCTACTGCCAACTGAAACACATGCATATCTGATATGCGGAACTGCAGATATTTTCAGCCGCACTTCGATGTAAATCAATCAGTATTTGAAAAGAACGCCACGCTACCATCATCAACAGACGCCCCCGTCCAGTTACGACGTGTAATAAATTGTTTTCAGCTTAAAACTTTATTAAAATGTCGGCCACGTTGTTGTTCTTTTATAAATCATATTTAATGGAATAATATTTTATTTTTTAATAAAGGGTTTCGCGCTTCATTGATCGCGGTTATTGATTTTATGATGGGGCTAGGGATGAATTACTTCATGACATGCGTAGCATATCAATGGAGTAACAGAACTGATTACCGCTATATGTAACTCTAGATGCTTTGGTAGTAGTTATAATGAATTGGCCAGAATTATACTGTAATTGACTTCTTGGAATGGACGTAGTTTTAGAAAAACTATAGAAGTTGTACGAATAAAAATAGCCGGAAAATTTACGACAATTATTTCCCTATTTCCCGCAAGCCAGCAACATTGACATTTCATGTCCTTGGCTTAAAGTCATGTCGCCAACAGCTATCGATCGTTACAAAGATCATAATATTTCTACTTTTGCACACGCTCATAGTTCACAAACTTACATAAAACACGTAACATTGTTCCGAAATAAACATACAAGTATCGAATTCGGTCGACAAACGACAAAAGAACTTCTTACAACTAGAAAACCTGCACGAGGTGAAATACTGCATATTATAGAATGGAATAAAAAGTGCTTAGTGATTATAGTCTACACCAGTTCATGCTTTACATGTACAGGGAGTCCAGTCACCTGGAAACATGATATTAGAACATCAAAAGTAACAATTTACTTTGAGGAGAGTGCTCGACCATCACCAGACAGAAACACTAGCAGCAGCAGGAGCGTATGTTTACGACATCAGTAATGCTTCCAGTGAAATGCAGGGGAAATGGTATAGAACTAAAATCAAGAATCACGCAGCTAGACTACTATATACCTGGAGGGTATCGCTAACTTTCTAGCCAGCCGTATGTAAATATAGTTTCATTGTCATCAAATTAGTAACGTTATGGCTCCGATAACATCGACTCGCCTCTCATTACCTGCATGAATGTGGAGAAAAACAAACTGCAGGGAGATTTTAAATTGCACACGGAGAGGTGGCGCGTCACGCAAATATCAGAAATGTGCTGGGCCATTTCAAGTCTTATCGATGGACGCAATAAGGGTAGAATGTTATCTTTCTCTTACTATAGTTCCATAAAATATTATTTGATCTTTTGTAGAAATAATCCAGTCTTTTACAATCTTCCATTTAGATTAGATTTTAACATCGCCAGTTTCATGTTTACACCGTGTTTCTAACACGGTTCGTTAATTTGTCTACGTTATTTTATCTTCTCCGGTCTTTGTCCCATGGGGTCCACCCATCCTACCCCTTACTGCACCATCATATGTTGTTGGGCAGTGCCCGTAGTGAACGGTCGTGTTCGGCCAACGGGACTGACGTAAACTATGACATATGCGATGTAATCATGATCTGTAATTGGATTTGGACCATGTTCTCTCCGTGATCATCTACATACGAGCCGGACAGCTCCGGTACACGTGCACCCGCACCTGCAAGTACAGTTGCACTTGTAACTTGCCCGGTAATTGAATGTTGCGTCTGATGAAAGGTACTGACTGCTGCTGCTGTACAGGAATGGGATTTCATCAGAGATTAGAGGAAGGTTTACAGTGCTTGGCAGATGTAAGCTAGCAATTGCAATATAAACTACAAGTGCTAATATGTGTACATGTGAATATATAATTAGATATCGCTATATATGCCTGCTTACATGCTCCATGCTGTTATCTACTGCACACGTGCATGATTTATTAATGAACCTGTTTATTAACTCATAAACTTATGGAAAGGTTGTTAGTAATTGTTACACAATTATGTTGCAAAAATAATTGCAACTGCTTGCCAAGTCACTTCAGCCCGGGGTGAAACAAATGAATGTGGTGTGCACATAGAACGACACTCCGTCAACGTCCTAATTAAAATCAAATAAGTTGTTCAAGTGCAATGCAGTGTCATTATCATTAACGTATATTTCAGACTAGATTTGCATACGAACAGAAATCTCGGCGACAAGGTACAAGGACCCGCCGTCACAGTGTGCCGATGGTACTCGTGTTCACAAGAGGATACTCGAATCAAGCGTACCCCGTCACACTCCTCACCATCACCTGGCCCATATCTAACCATCAACACTGACAGCACATTGCTGGGAGGATGGGGGTGGTGACGTAGGAGGGGGAGGTGGTAGATGCACTGACCACTAATTATATTAGTGCATTAGTGTACATTCCACAAATGGACGAAAACATTCGCAAAGCTGTGTACGTCCAGTGCGTGTCGAACGAATCAACTATCTCAATTAGATATTTGTTTATCGATAACCGTACGGGGAACATATACATGGACAGATGTATGATACATTGGTTGTTTATATTTTAAAACACAACCACAACGGTATAAGGCTTAATTAATCCTTTGATTGCTGCATTCGTAATAGGGTGCAGAAATAATGATTATGCATGGAATTATGATTAAAACTGATCAAATAAATTGAACATTACTAATACCACAGGTTACAAAAACAGTCGACATGTTATTGAATACAACAATACCCTACTGGCACAAATTATACAGGAGAATTAAAATGAGATTCTCCCGATAGAGATATAGATATAAATATTACTGTCAAAATGTTGGTCATTTTAATCTCAAATATATAATTGTTTCTTCGTTTACTTTGTGATAGTGAATATACATGTTAAATATATTAATAATTACTTTGTTTTATATCACAATATTTATTTTAAATAGCTACATGTTTCGACACATTGTGTCATCTTCAGGCTAGATATTTGTAAACAAATTTTAATCTCGCTATAAATTGAAGTATTTGTTTTGAGTTGGAGAACTTTTAGTTCACTGTAAATGTGTTTCAGTTCTTTGCGGTAATATTTCATATACTATTTATTACAAACTTATGCTCATAAATAAATCCAGTTACTCGCAAATCTGGAATCAGAATTTCTGTTAATTTCTTGTTGTATCGTTGCTCCGCGAGCCGAGCGGAGCGGAGCTGAAGCCAAGTCTGTATGTACGTGTGTGGTGGCAGCGGCTTGTTGGCCTCCGAACATACGTACCACTGGGGCGGACGGACATGGGCGTAGGGTGAAAAGAACATGGGGTTAGACAACCGTTGGGGGGTGGAAGGGGTAGTTGTAAGGGTGAGTTTGGATGCTCCCCGTCGAGACGGATAGCCACGAGTGATTAATGTGACACGGTCACGGCCTGTAGCATTGTGAGAAGGATAGTGGTCGGGGGGGGGGATGTCCGGACAAGGGCGTGCGTGAAAGGAGGGGTAGATTCTGGAAGTGAAACACTACACAGTGTAATCGAATCACACTGACTGATTTCCTGCATACCAGGGGACCACATGGACGTACGTTCTAATAGGAATACAAGGGGTAGGGTGAACTTAATTGCTTCATCCCTTAATTGAAGAATTAACGGTACTTTACTTGTGATTAGAATAATGTAAGAAACTATTGCAGTAATTGACAAAATTAGTGTATCGTTTAAAGGGAGAAATAATCAGAATGTTTTGTAATCTTATATTCGGATGAACCAGATTTGTTACTAAGTTTGTTGAATGTGTGGTTAGAACTTTAAGATTTTAATTATCTGATCAATATCCTTCAGGCATATCTGGAGATAATAGTTATTGTTCTACTGAACTATCACGTATCATCATCATAATATATCTCCTAAAACTTGTTCAACTAATGATTGATGAGTGTTGGATATTATGTAGTGGAACTGTGTCTCGGGACTGAATGTTCCCTAAATACCCTCCTGACTCCTGATGTGAGTAATTACTGTTCATGGTTCTAATTAAATGACCAGGCCCTTTGATTAGACACACACGCTGCATCTGTGCTCTTGTCCACCCCCTTGCTCCATCCCTGACCACTCCCTGCCACCCTGGGGCAGTGGTGGGGTGGTTGATCTGTATGCAACGTGTGCCCGGGACACGTACGCCAATGCTTGAATGTGCGTGCGTGCACGCGTCCCTGTCGACGATACTGTTAATCGGTCGTTCATCAAATGAATGGATTTTTATTTTCATTATACAACGCGCGCTAAAGGCCAACGGGTATTTTATATTTTTTTTGAATTTACGATACGGGATTTTGAACATGAAATGACGATGTGATGATGATCATGTTGTTGATGACGATGATGCTGGTGGAACGAATGAAAACAAAAACACATTTATGATGAGCTGTTTGTCATCACAAAAACTGGATCAATGCAATGGTATCAGTAGGATTTTATTGTGTCATTCATTCGTTATGGAGAGGACAATTTATTATTCAGATCTGTCGGTAAATGTCAACGAATATATTCAATATAAAACAAAGTATTGTTATAAAGTTTTATTGAAAATCTCAAGTATATATTATTGAATTTTCCTATATGCACTTTTCATAGAAATATTCTAAATTATATAGTTCTTATCAGCCATGGAAGTATAACATATATGTGTGTGTGTGTGTGTGCATTATAACATGTATTATTTGTCATTAGGTGTAATAAAAGTAAAATTAATTATTCATTTTCTCAAAAGCAATGTTCGTGATTCTCTGCCGTAGGTAACGAGCAAGTTTCTATGTAAATTCAAATATAAAATGATTATAATATCAATAAGAATCATTATTAGAGGCCGATGGTAAAATAATTCAACCTCGTATAGAATTCAATATCAGTTGCAACATTTCCACTGTTTCCTCTGGCTGTATTTAAACGAAACATAAAATTGAATACTATGCGTAATCATTCAGTCATACACGGTTGCTGGTTGTGTGGATTGAAGTGGTTACCACAGAGTTGGAACACATGGCAAACATACAATTTCACACAGAATGAAAACGTCAATTATGTGGCAGCGTAGCGGCCGATAATTGGCATGTAATACTGGTGATACGTATGCAAACACGAGTGTACTACATTACTGTGGCTTACTGTACCGGCCGAAGGGGAGTGCTCCATAAAAATTAGATATTAACATTTTCATTGTGGGTTAGCGTACATTATTTATGGCACATTATCATGTGTAATAGCCTTTAGGCGAGCGACTGACATTAAAACGCGACAACAACCGACTCGCTCTGTCGAAACAAAATAAACCAACATTGGCAAAAGTTGTGTACAAAACGGAGTGTAACAATATAACGTGGGGGAGGGGGGTGAGTCAACCCCGATACTCAAACATCACTTCACACACACACACACTCACACGAGATCATATTACCAAAAACCTAGCGCGATATCAGCAATCTAACGACATGTGCCTGATTATGAATCATAAGCCATAACAGCCCATTAAGAAGATTCAATCTGGTTGTTACCGAAAAAGCGAAATAAGTATTATTACATGTACGTATACGGTGGGTAGTTTATTTCAACTGGAATATATTTTGTCAAGAACAACACTTGGTTTTATAAACATTATATCTAGCGGAACTAAAGTGCAATGTGATGATTCAATGTGGTGGTACTTCTGTAAATGTACTGCAGGCGATATAACACCGTAACAAATGTTCGCGCGCGCACACACACACTCACACACACACTTGTAATGGAACATATTTTATTGTTAGAAAATAAAACGTACCTACACAACTTATAGTAAAAGTTCTAATGATGTATGGAACGAAAATGCCACGCGACCATATTAAAATATAACTCGCGTAGTTTACGAGAGAAAAATATGAAATTTTCAGTCGTCGTTGTCGACGTGGCGGAGATTTAACGATATGGACGAATCTAAAAGTCTAGTAGTTTTACTGTAATAAAAATACACCATTACGCGTCTGTTATTTTTGTTTTATACTGTCTTTAGATTTGTGTTAATTAACGATTGATTTTAAGTAGAAATAATACATAATTATAGTTTTTATAGATTACTGACGAATAAATCTTTATAATAAAGAGAAAATTTAACATATTCTGAATTTAACTTTAATTCACAAAAATAAAAAATATTACAGCCACATACCAATTATAATATAATATGAATAACATATTTTTGTTTCTTTTCAAAGTAAACAATTGTTGAAATTTTATTAATTCTATGGCCTGCAGGTCTGTAAATGTATTCACAGATATAAATATGCTATCTCTATCTAACATTTGTATATACACCCACACACACGCACACAAGTATGTAGGTTACATTTTACGTTTTGGTTACCACGGTATAATGAAAAACAAACAAGATTTTGTTTTGTTTCGATCATATTTATAACGAGAGCATGCGTGTATCCATATGTAACTCTGACAGTATCTAAATGTACGGAAATTGAGATGTAATCAGGCCCTGTGCACTGGTCCAAAAAATCCTAACTATAAATCATTTGCTAGAGAAAAGCCAAAATAGTAGCTATTTCGCTATACGATGTATAGAATAGTTTTCATTGCAAGCAGGGTGTTAAATATCTGTAAACGGATTATGAAACCGCAAGTTTTCAGTAGATCGAATGTATACTTACAAACATTTAGAGGGTTTCTCCTCAAGTACCCTTTTAGAATATTACTTACATGGTTTCTCAAGTGTACAAGTGTGTACAAGGTATATTTCTTTCGGTATTTATCGTACAGCAATCTCACATTTTGACTACATCCAATAGCTGACGAGATAATCAAAAATTCCCTACAACTTCTCTCTCTCTCTGTATGTAGGTTATGATGACACAACGAAAATGAACGATGTCATCCGATGGACAACGGGCGTATCATCGACTGTGAACAATTTAGTTTATTGAGAAGTTGGCTGTGGATTGCATTGTAGCCACCTCTTGGAATGACACCGATTGACTTCTGTATTGATTCTACCAGTACATACTGTGCTTGGCTGTCTTATCTGTGTCCAGTAATAACTATTTACCCAGTGTGCAGTATCATAGACTGACAGGCAACGTCATTTCAGGAATCGACGCTTGTCCCCACGCCACACGGCGGTAAGTAAACGAGATTGCATGCGAGCATAAAGATAAAATGGAATTTCTTTTCTTTCTTGCCACTGAAATGCGGACTTCATTAAGATAACAAATACTTAGCGAGACAGAGATGTCAATGAACAAGGACACAGAGTACAAATGAGCGTTGGAAAGAAAGAGACGGACAAAGTAAGAGTAGAACGGAGCTGCAGTGGATGAACGATGTTTTACGATGGAAATATGTCAAATTAGCAAGTCTTTGTTGTAGTGAGTCTGGTTGTTGTGTTTCATTATGCCAGTCAATCGTTCAGTGGCGTAGATAATACTGGACGAGTTAGGGTAAATTACCCCCTGGTATAAGAAAACCACTGCAAGGTGTAGTTGGAAGAAGACCTGCTTGTACATTTGAAGAAACTTGTATACAAATACTTTTGTACTTCATAATACAGATTGGTATCAAATTTAAAGTCTGGACACGTTCATTTCTGGTTTTAAATCTTCTTTTGCAAAAGTTTCTTATTATATTCTCCGGCGTGTAACTTAGCAAAGAATCTAATGGAATCAAAAGTCAATAAAACCAGCCAGCGCCTGCACCCGTGAACTGTATCCAGTATAAATAACGATGAAATAAAAGGAACCGATAATGCAAATTCCACATTCAAGGTGTGTTTCCATTTGTTCGCGCACACGTGTATGTGTGGCGCCGCCGCACGCGGCAAAATGGTGCGATTTCTTTGACGCTAATCAGATCTGCATTCGCTTCGTGTAGACGATGCGTTTGTGGTGCCCGAGGAACTCCAATGGTGTCGACGGTGGTTGGGGAAACGGTGTGAGGTGTGCAAGGGGCGGGTGGCACTGAGCGCTAAGAACATCCGGTTTGGGGTGTGCTTCTTGCCGAACGAACACCCGCTATCTCCGTTTGCATGCAACGCTAATGGCCAACACACACCAATGTTCGCCTAGATATATATATTTTCACACGTATTCTGTACACACTAGTACTCCTACTGGAGGTTTCTTGTACTAACATCTAAAATATCCTTCATTCGTTTAGTTTTAAATTTCTACAGTTGATATTTCAAGATTATTCGCCAACTCAGTACGATCACAATTCGTATAAATAAGTAATATATCTTACAGCGTCTCATAATCACATTGTGAATAAACGAAATACTACTTAAATATTTTATTACAATTTCAAAGATTCTGTACAAGAAGCAGAACAGAAAAACAAGCGTTTTCAGACCTTACATGTATAAATACTAAATTACTTTTAGAGTTACGTAGATTTGTGTATTATAATAATACTATTAGTACTGATACCCAATAATAGATGGCACTGTGCGTGGTGTTATATTTGGAGCGCGCACGCGCACACACACACACGAGAGTGAGAACTGAGTATAACAGATAGCCAGGGTGTGGAGAGAGACTAAATCATGTGTAATTGTGTGTTGTACTGTATAACATCATTATATAACCATGATATAGTACTAATAACTTGTGGAATTAACACTAGACTACTACCTAACACAAATTGTATAGAGTTGATTCTAGAAATTATTGGCACTACATCAAATCTGTAACATTAGACACCCAAAGTATCCTGTGTATAGTATTTCATAACTCTAGCAAAAACACTAATCATTATTAACTTTATGAACTATAATGTGGACTTCTAGAATTTTTAACTTAACCACAATTTAATATTCATAAGTGTGGATGTAACATTATTGTATTATTTAACAAATACTGAAAGATAACACATTATTTTTTATAACTTCTTGTCTTTCTCCAAAAAAACTATTTTGTAAAGCCATCGGCCATAATGCAATGATTATAGAATCATACTGTTTTTACATTCGAGAAAAACAACCCAATGTTTCGGATGATATTATTGCCCAAAATGAAATTCTTTGCAAAGGTGCGCTCGATTCGAGTATATCGCGTCACGTCCGACGCATTCTTTCTCGTTTCCCGCCGACTGAAATCCTTTGCGTATTTGGGCCAATATCACATTCTCACGTATAGATTGGTCTTGTCCGGCTTTGGCGTTGTCCGCATCGCATTCAATGTCATCTGCACTTGATCCCATCTGATCGTATGAATGTGAAAGAGATGGATAACAATCTGATCTGGATCACGATGCTGCAAGGACAATTGGAAGGATTATGAAGGAATTCAACTAATCTGTATATATTGATTTATGTTTAGCTTAAATAGATACTTCTAGTGGGTAAAATTACAAATGATTATTGTGTTCATTTCGAAGAATTGTTCCTTGAAGCAGAAACAATTATTGAAGGTCAACTTGGACAATACTTATTTGATGAAATGAAAAACAGTTAACGCAGAATCCTCAAGTATTTTACACGCGAATAAAATATATTTAATTTACATAAGCACATTATCAGCCACACATAACACACAGTATCTGTACTTAATGTTTTCAAATCCTCTTTTTTCGCCTGCATACGAAAGATTTACGCAAAAAATTACTGGTAGGCATTAAATTTTCCACCCATTTTTTATCTTATTCCCACAATGGTTTATGACTAATTATTTTTGCTCACTGGTGTAAAAAATCGCAGCTCCATAATTTGTTACTTTACCCTTTCACCAAAGTTGTTGATCTTTCTAAAGATTCTTCTCGAATTTAAAGAAAGAACAGTTTATGAGTTTTCTCTGGCTCATAATCCTTCCGTTCATTTGGACTACTTTGTCATCCCAGTTGATAATTGTAAAGTTTCAATGAAAAAGTGCGGTTGATGTGTTGTAAGCTGGGAATAATCATCATTTATGTGTATTACAGACCATTAAACATTCTTGGATTATACGGAAATATGCCGCGCGTTTATGGGTTTTTAATACAAGCGGGCATTGTGTCTGATACATTTTGATAAAGAGTGTCTATTCTTCATGATTTGGTGAAAATACTAGCACATTTCTTTGGTGTAGGAATATTTGAATATACTCCTCGCACTGTTATAAAATCTTTTAGGACATACAAGCATTGCAATGGAAGTACTATGATCCACAAAGATTACACTATGAGAATGCTATGCATTATTATATAATTACTCATTATGTATAATAATTCCCGTGATAATATCTATATAATTTCATTAAAAACTTTTATTTTCCATTTGAAATTAAAGCATGTCAGTATTTCTTCTCATTTTACTACCGTTACTGGAGCTGTTACGTTACGTTTAAAGAGAGCGTTGGACATTAGTGTGTGTGTGTGTGTGTGTGAAGATCCCTTTATGGCGAATAATGTAAATGTTTAAGTACATTACGTTTATAGCCATGTCGTCGCGTCTAGTTCATCTGAAATTGATTTTTGTTTGGCTAAGAATAGCGAACGCCTTCGCACGGAATAAGTCGTTAGAGGAGCCGGTCGAAAGTTGCCGAATGTTGGGAGTGTATACGGTCTCTCAGTATCGTTGCGTGATGAATGCACCTTAGGAGAATAGCACAGTGGATGTATTGGAGCCCGGGGGCGCATATACATAAACATGTGGCGGCTACACCGCCAGCCAGTTAGACTATACCGTGTGTATATATGCGTTAGATAGAGACAATACCGTTGTCTCTCTCTCTCCGTTATACTGCTAGAGTATCTGGAGAGGGCCGGCGGCGCTGTTTACTGCACGACTGATCTCCTGTCAGGTGTATGATGAGATTTAACTGGCAACACATATAAATATCAGTTTATTTGGCTTCAACGCTGACGGCATTAAAAGCTATCGTACAATTTCAACGAGACGCCATTATGCACAGTAATGGAATAATAGTAAAACAATAATAGTCTGTGATGGTAGGTAATAACTATTATACGCGCTTCCGCCAAAAATGCGGCTTCGTTAAAATGCACCTCTACTAAAATGTATCTGCACTAAAAACCACCTCCACCAAAAAATTACTTTTATCAAAGGGCATCTCTACCAAAACAGCGCCTCCATCAAAAAGCGCCTCCATCAAAAATCGCCTCCGTCAAAAAAGCACCTCCGCCAAAAAGCGCCTCTGCTAAAAAGCGCCTGCACCAAAAAATTATCTTCATAAAAAATTACCTTCATCAAAAAGCATCTTCGTCAAAATAATGTCTCCGCAAAAAAACACCTCCGCCAAAAAGCGCCTCCACCAAAAAATTATCTTCATAAAAAATTACCTTCATCAAAAAGCTTCTTCGTCAAAATACTGCCTCCGCAAAAAAAACACCTCCACCAAAAAGCGCGTTTGCCAAAAAAGCTCCTCCGCCAAAAAGCCCCTCCACCAAAAAATTATTTACGTCAAAAATTA
>JAGJTL010000176.1:493534-510443 GCA_022063505.1 Calosoma granatense
CTCCGCCAAAAAGCCTCTCCACCAAAAAAATTATTTACGTCAAAAATTACCGTCATCACAAAGCACTTCCGCCAAAATACCGCCTCCACCGAAAAGCATCTCCGCCAAAACAGCGCCTCCACCAATAAACGTTAAACAAGAACTTCGCCGAATGAACTTTAGAAAAATAATTGCAAGGCATTTATTAGTAGGAAAGCAACATACTGAGCTCATATGAAATACCCACGTATAAAAATTCAATCAAAATGCCACGTGGCATTCCAACAAATACAAATATCAATGCAATACAATGGCTATTAGGGGGCCGAGACATCTCGCAAATATTTTTCATTAATGAACCCAACAATATACCAACAACAACTGCAGCATGCGGCTAATAATTTTCATTCCAGAAATTCTCTACAAAACCAGACAACAGCAACAGCAGGATTAGCAGCAGGAATATCAGCAGGAACATTGTATACCCATGCACACATACAGAGAGAGAGAGAATGAAATTCAGTGGTGTAACACAAAACGACATGGCTTTTAATAACTTTCAATTTCAATTTGCTTTTAGAAACTTCAAAAATGTCTACTTTTTTTTACGCATCCATGAACATTTGTCCGACGGCGTCACGAAATAAAATATTGATACTTGCAGGGTGTAAGACGCCTATAGAGGGGTGAGGGGGATGGGTAACGCCAATAAGAATGTAGCAGGATGTCAGATATGCCACTAACATTGGCGTACGTGTGGGTAGCACAGAGAAAAATACTGCCAAAAACATGATATGATATTTACAACGTTTGCAATTTTTGCAGTTGCAAAACAACCTTTGTATATAAGAGTATATCTTAGTATTTAATTGATATTATTATTTTCTATATGGTGTATATTTTAATATAAAATTATTATCTTATCATAATTTATAAGTACCATCGTCAGATTGTGTAGATTTTTCTTTGCCAACTGAAATATGTATGCATGTGTCGTATTCAGTACAGCAAGTTGTAAAAGAGAACAGCTACAATTGATAATTTTCTCTGCCAACTTTTATAAGAAATAAATTCAAATACCAAAGATAAAATACGCTGTCTAAAGAACTAGACAAGATTTAAATTGAACCAACATTGAATGAATTCTAATAGCACCGTTTAGAAAATCTTTAGTTATTCATTCTAGTCAGTTCGCATGATACATGTGTATACAAATATGTCCCCATCACATACACACACATAGATCCTTTTTCGCACGTACGCCACTGTCATTGAAGAGAGATCTTCGTTTTGAAAAGCGACAGGAACGCGTCGATTCGGCAAGTGACCAAAAGCGAACGCGCGCGGATCAAGATCATGTTTACACAACACACCACAGTGCGAGGCACCAAGCGTGGTGGGGTGGAGGGGAGCTATGTACGCTTGCTACCCTTACCAATGTGTGTATGTGTGCGACGGTGGCGGCGTCGGCGCCGTGTGGCACAGCGGCGTCCGTGGCCGATATAGGCGCGTACCGACGCGATCGCGCTTCAGTCGGGATGCGGCGCGTTGTGCTACGGACACCTCATGGCTAGTGTAAAGTTACTGTGTGCATACTACGTCCTCCTGGCGGCAACTGCAGGACCCTATGGAGTGCGGACGGATTACCTGGGTAAGGTGACCATATGTATTTTACGTGCAATACCAACTCTTACACACATATACGGCAGAATGTATTTGTTTATTATTGTTTTAAGTTGTTACAATATAATTGTTATACATAAGAGTATTTTAAACAAAACGAATGAAAAATTTGGCGATTCTATAAAAAAATTATTTAATTTACTATTATCACAATATCGAATTTACTATTTAAGAAATAAATAATTATATTTACATATATGTTAATTATGTTTCTCTGGAAACAAATTATTTCTCTCGTGATTTAAAAACGAATATAAACGTAGAACTTAAATATTTTTCGGCGAAAACTTATTTTAAAATAACAGGTTTTATTTTATTTTGTCAATTAAATTGCGTGTCAAAATAAATCAATTTTTTACAAAAATATTTACGTTTAAAGTTTTGTATATTTTTTTAATTTGCTCACGCGTTATTAATTTAGATTTATCGAAGCATATATAATATTAATTAATAGTAGATTTTTATAATCACACCGATGTCCTGTGATATTATTAATTAATATCCTGATAAGGATCGTGCGATATAATTAATGAATCTTTTATGCACCGAACGAGAGAGAAAGAGAGAACAGCCGTTAATGTTAAAACTATGTATATGTGCTTATATTACACTCCTAAAAGAGAAAAATATTATTTGTAAAATAATTACACAAATGTGCACAGGAAATATGATATTCATACTGCACAAATTTTTTTATGTCTTGTACTGGATTTTACTTTACTTGAACGGCTCATTAGCGAACAATACAGGTCGTATACGACCTCGGGGGCCGTACACGTGTATACACGTATACGTACACTGGCTGTGCTATTTCTGTTAAAAGTATTTTTACTTCATTTTAAACTAAATTATAATGTATTTGTATGCAAAATTGACAGTAGAATTTCTCTGAATTCCTCGCTAATTATCAATTGATTTGTAACTCATTTAAAAATAGTGTATTACTAAAATGTTTGCAGCTAAATGTAGAATAGAATAACGGGTGATACATAGGTGAATGTATGTACATTTGTATGTATGTATGTATGTATATGTGTGATTGTGCATGTTCGTGATATGAACAGACTGCGGTTTAACTGGACTGGCGGCTTGCATGTGCCAACCATTGCAATGCTGAAGTGATTTAATACGAATATATCGTTCTGCTAAATCTAGTTCTCTGCTAATAATTTATTACACTGATGCATCTGGCGGATTAATAATTCATTTGTACGTATTTAAGATCGATAATGAAAAATTACTAGCAAAGGAACAGTGTGTAATAATCACCTTTGAACAATATAAACAACACTGTAACACTGGCGAGAATTGTATATGTTAATTGTTTTTTTTTTATATAAAGAGAAAACAACTTAGAATTATGTATCTTGATTAATGTGCAGTTATTTATATTCATAGTAAAATGTATAAATATATAACGTTAAATGCACAGATGATAATTGTTGCTACAGTATTTAAATTGATAACAACTAAGTTATCAGAGATTCACAACTATAAATATCACTCAATGACCAAGATTCTGACCCACTTTATAAACTAAAATCATATCATACATGATCAAAGCTCATTTGAAACGAAATCAGTCAGTATTCATTCAGTGCGGGCGAGTAACAGCAAGATTCACTTCTTAATTTGATACATACTACATATTTCTTCAAACATAAAAAATTATCTCCCAAACTATCTAATAAAATCCCTATAATACCACAATCAGCTAGTGCAATGGTCACTAACTCTACATATACTACGGTTACGTTAAGTAGGATTGCGCGCACGCCACTGTTCTATTCTGCCGGGGGCCGCTATATTTAGTAAATAAAACTTTCATGACCGTATCGTGTCTCTGATTTTCATCACGTTCGTACTAGGGAACAACGGGCATTAAGAAAAAGAATTGGTAAACTTGCGTGTCCCATTATTCAAGTCGGGTGCACCTCTGCCACAGCACCCCCCACCCGCCCCCTGCCCTCGCGTCACCATTATCAGCAGCTAGTGCAGGTCGCCACACTACAGAAGTGCGGGGGCGGGTGGGTAGGTTGTAGTTCCGGCTTTTACCTCTGAGCTCTCGTCCGGATGGTCAGACAGACATTCATAATAAACTCATCTGATTGCGTGAAGCCCGATCGACCAATCAATAATACACCACCTCCAGGTTTTCGAAGAAGTCACGTCGAGCCCCCAGGAAGTTCCGATCGGGCCGTCACCGTGTATCCGGGATTGGCGATGTTCATTATGCATCTATTAGGCCAGACATCGGCCAGACCAGCCAACACCAGTGCGGTAACTCTGTGTACCCACACCCGTGGTTTCAGACCTTCACTAAACTTCCTCCTACTCGCGCCAAGAATTGTGAATTATTTAGACGTGCTGCTGCTGCTCTGCTGATAAACTCTTCCGATCATGGTCGGGATATTTCTAATGAAGTTTTGTGGCCTGCAACGGCGGTTAGCATTACCGGTGTATGTATGTGTGTGTGTGTGTGGATATTTTATAACTTATTGATGTACAGTTAACATCCGGTTCACGGCCATGTTGAGGTTTAATACAACATTAAACCCTTTTATCCCCATACACCATATTATACATTATCTACTTCACTATAGACTTAGCACGAAGTAAGGTAACTCTATGCGCCAGTTCTTGTTCTTTTAATAAAAGTTGTTTATTTTCCATTGATCATAAACGTACAACGTCTGATGGAATATATACATTTATAGAAGTGAAGGAGCTGCAGCACCAGCACACCAGTATGTAATGAAATGCTCTTCCGTTGAAAATAGCTGTAATAACTTCCAGTGTTAAGGATAACATGAGATTGCATTTGTTACGGACGACATATAATCCTAATCCTTACATACTTCCTTCACCCTCACTGCATCAATGCATCTTCATCAGTTTATTCCGTAATCCGTGACACTCTTCATCAGTTTCTTGAGTACTCATTCATTTATTTCCTTCATCTTCCTTCTCAAAATATTCGTAGCATAACACTTGTTTTCTGACGTGCCATCGTAGAGAAATAATATTGTTTGATTGAAATAAATTCACCCTTTTTTCCCTCGACTGTATCTCGGAATTAATAAAATTAGACTTCTAAAGTTTTTAGACAAAGAATAAATGCATATTGAATAATTGAATTGCATTACAGAATGCTCAATAAATTAAATCTTTACTCTACGTACAGATGTCTCAACTCAAAGGGATTTAAATTGGAAATTATTTCAGCTGCAGCCGCTCTTACTGTGGGCAAATGCTTATTTCTTTTCGAACAACTCTTTCCACATTTTGTTGTGTACAAAAAGCATACGAATTACAGGAGCAGGGGGACAAATGCAAATTAGTAGTAGCAGTATTTCGATGTCGATAAAAAGAAATCTATGTTCAACTTCATTCGAATTGCCAATCGCAAACACTGCCGCATCGAGGAATGTAACTTAGAATTTAAATTACTGCAAATGCACACGAATTCCAATAGTGATGGTGCTGGTGGTGGTGACTGTGTTCTTCCAAAAAAGGGAGCACAAGTTTAAGAATTACTAGACATCTATGGAAATTAGGGCTTAAAATTTAATTTAAAAATAACCAAAAAAAAATACCTAGAAAAATATGGTTTGACCTATATTCACAATGAGCTTCAAATGACCCTCTATAAAGTTCCGCGGGGTCTGACACTATTTTTCCATTCAGAGCCGCTCTTATTTTCTATAAATCCGTTAAGAGCGCGCGACCCTGTCGCACATCGATAAAGAAAGAATCTCGGTACAATAACGTGCCATGTAGGGAAACAACGTATCGTAGCATCGCGCGATCTACAACCACTATTGGTCGGTTCGCTGGTTCGACTCGGTTTTGCCGACGCACTATTAGTATGCATGAGGGTAGGAAGCGAACTTGCTGGCGTATGAGCGCCGGGCTATTGTGAGATATTTGACAGAAACTGCGGTGCGATCGTTTACTTTAGGGGTCGTTGACGCTACACGGAATTGATCCTCGGCCCATTACGAGGGACACCACACCGAGCGCCGACCGGCCTTTCATTCATACCGGAATGGTTAGAAGCAGGTACCCATTCCTTATTTCAAGGTTGTCCACGCTTCAGTTGACTAGACCGAGAAGCGTGCTAGTGAAATTACACCAGAGTTTCTCAACATTTTCCAATCGGCTGATTTCGAACGGTCCATGGCTTCTAGAGAAATTGTTAATGAGCATTTCCGGTTGGATTAAGTTTGCAGCTGGCTTTGAAAACAATGGCTGCAGAACAATTCAACAGTGTCTCGATAAAGTCTAGTGTCAAATGATACAGAAATTTTGTGCTTTCGTTGTCAAATGATTGTATATTTTATATATATATAGAGACACCAGGCTCCACAAGTAATAGTAGTTCCATTTGTTGGAACTGACAAATTGGGAATACGACATACCATTTACAGCTGACAATATCATAAAAACATCAGAAAAAGTCACGTCTTAAAAATATGGATGTTTTATTTTCGACATTTTTTTTCGGCAGCCATAAAACAACATAGGTGGATATTTCGCAAAAACTTCTTTTGAAACGGACGTGTATCATTTCTCGTTCTGCGGAAAGGTATCACATATAATTTACGACAATCTAAACAGAATGTCATGGGGGGTAAAATATGGCGAGAAAATTATAGGGAAGATGAAATACGTAGCAGCAGGAGCAGGAGTAGGAGCAGAAGGCAAGGAGACAGCACTAATTGATGTACATTTAAAAGGGTGAGTGATTCATTTGCCAGAAGCCATGGCATATATATGCTCAGTTTACCCGGTAGCGTAACCATGTCAACAAATCAACAAACTCATCTATACAAACAAAAATATTCAGCGAGCGGGCGCCGGGTGTTGAATTTGATGATGGCAGTAGAGACCCTCAGGGGTATTGTTTCAGTAGCTGTTCCTCTTCTAGCTGACTGAGGTGCGTAGGTTTGAGGGACGCTCATGTTTCCCAGGACGCATAGTCCACTAAACACGCCTAATTGGTCTGTTACGGGTTGTCGGCGTGCCCAACGGATAATGAGATTATCTTTTCAAATATTCTCCTCCCTACGGGACGGATCAGTGTGGCGCGTAAGCCCGCAAGCATTACCCAATTACTCGAGGATTTGCCTCACCTATTGCTGTACGTACACACACACGCGTGCGTGTACGTACACGCGTGCACACGCAGCGTGGAAACGATTACAAAGAGGAACGACGAGTAGTGGGACATACGGCTAACGATAAAATGATACGCGGAACTAACTGCCTTGTCAGTTCAGGGCGACAAGACTCACACGGTCGACTTTAGAACCATACACCTGCACTGCCTGTGTGTATAGACATCAATATACATGTACATGATGGGAACAGTGTGAATGTGTGCGACTGGGACAGAATGCCTGAGTGAGTTTGTGTCGACTGGTCGTTTATGTCGAAAAAAATGGAGTACGACGACACAAGGAAAATTGATTGACACTTTGAACTTTCCCAAGTGTGCACTAGTAAACTTAAGAAAGGTAAACCGGGAATAGAAAAAGAAACTATATTAGGCAATATTTTTAAATGTTAAATTGAAATATTCCATTTATTTTATTCAATTAATAAAATAACAATATATATATTATTTGAAATGTAGTTCATCATCAACTAAAATTAACATTACCAGTGTGAGTTAATTAATTATTTTTGCCTGAAGCAATTGAAATTGTCGTTTGAATGATCAACAGTTTAATTATTCAATTAATATTGGTATATAATTTAAATTAATATTCTGCTCTTCTTTGCCCTCGTCTCTGTCCTACTTTCCAATTAAATGTATGTAATAGTTATTCGCATGATGACCAACTTTTAGTACTTTACAACCAACCAACCACATGTGAATGGTTTTAACCGCTGTAGAAAATCGTTAGCTGGTAAGTAAAACACCCGAGCACTACCACTCCACTATTGCCGGCGCGTCAAGTGTTATTTTAATTGTTTAACTTCGAAACTAAATTGAACTGAAGAACCTTCGTACATTGTTTTGTGAGCGCGTAACAGTTGCCGCCACCGCCGCCGCCGCGCGGCCAAAGTGTCAAGTAATTGTCCTCCATTTTCTGGCAAAAAGAAATGGCTGCACCGTCGGTGAGTGGGAGTACGTCCTCGTCGATACACATACCGTTACTGTGACACACACTACACACACACACACACACAGAAGAAATTTATCGACAAGTTAGACGCGCGCGAGAGAAGTTAAAATTCCCTGGAAGCAAAGCTAGCGGAACTTCATTATGGCTACCGGGGCTTTTTGCCTATTTTATTCCCTGCGTCAAGATGTTTTCGACACTGGCAAAGCCACAACGCTACGATTGAACCGGTATTATAATACATGTTGATGGAATACTGGAGTTATAGCCAGGGATATTTGTGGATAATGGAAAAAACTTTACTGGTTACAGGAGCAGAAAAACCTAACGTTGGATATCGATCACGTCAGTTCATTTAACGAACACCCAATAAATTGAATGACGTCCAGAGGCTGACAAGATTCAAGTTTGATCTGTGCCACATTCGCTCTCATACAATGTTAATCACTCTCTATCCATTCACTGGTGGCGGAAGTCTTTGTCCGTTTGACGAGTGTGTGGGCTGCTGTTGGGTGTTTCTACCTGTGTGCGTCTGTCGGTTGCTACGTCAAGCATTTTGTTTTTTCATTGCTTGTCTATATATTCCGCTGCCGACGGCGACTGAATGTCAGCGTTGTCACGACGTGGGGGATGATTGGATCACTTTTATGAGGTCCCGAGGGATTAACAAAGCAACGAAACTGAAACGACCGCGGCCGTCCGGGGGGTCGACAGTTCCCTCCTCGTGCTCATCCTTCGCTAACCCATCCATCCATGCACCCCTCACACATACAATCGTGCTACGTCTGCCTGCATGTGTAACAGGACGAACGCTTCACTGACCATACACACACGTTTGTTGGATGCCGCGAGTTTCCTCAAATGAAACCCGACTCCATACGAGTGAACGAGGGCACACTGTGTAAACAATTTGTTTCGTTTCGTTTCGTTCTTCTTCCTTTCTGCGTTCCACCACTAATAAATATTAATTTCTTTGCGGGGAGATGAAATGAGACGCACAAGTGTCGTTGGATGACATTTCCAGGGGATCCTTGTGATTAACTGTTATTTGCTTTGAGGGGATTTTTACTTCCGCACCATGACTGAGGGGTTATTTGATTTAATAAATGTCATAATTTGTTATTGTATTACTTTATTGTATATAGCGGGAGTAAGTTTTTTGAACTTACATGAATTAATGTGGGTAAGGAATGTGTTAATATAAAACAGTATGAGGTTGGGTATGCGGTTAGAAAGACATAAAATTATAATGAACTACGTGGCATTACACACCAAAAAGGGATGTTTTTATTTTCCAACTTAATGTTTCATCGTCCAGGCCTGGTAACTTCATTTGCAGGTAACGTTACAGTAAACAACCCTCAAAAATCGCATTTCGACAGCAGTTAATCTTGTGTGTGTGTGTTTATATCCTCTCCACCACCTCCCCCAGCTCCCAACCCCCGGCTTCGAGCGTATTTCCGATGGGTTGTAGTAACATTTTATTGCGTCGTACGAACGAGTAGACGGCCTCTCTCGTCCGTTACAACAAATTAATTTATTTAAGATAAATTGAAAGCTTTGCTGCGTCTGCCCATGTTTCTGCGCGTTATTGCATAATAAATGTCCAATGACGTCGCTTGCAAATTACCTTTGGTTAATTAAAAAAAATTATCCGCCTACTCACAAACACGAATAAATCACCCACCTACCCCCCCCACCTCCAGCGCCGTCGCCCGGCGTCAGTTTCGGGGGAAATTTTCTAAATTAGTCATATTTTCAACTTAATTCAAGTCCGTAATTTGCTTAGCTCCGTGCAACGGGACACTAGACTCGTGTCGCACGACTGGTAACCGTCAGGAATTTTTGTAATTATGTGAAAAATCCTGCAAGTCCTTTTTACTTTACTACTCGCGCGTTCCTCTTGTAATGTACATACACAAGCCGGAATTAATTCAATAAATTTTTAGACCGTGAATATAATTTCTAAATTGTTTAACACAGAAAAAAAAGCTCCGAGCGTCGACTGCGAATGTTTAATTTGGTTTTAATGTTGTAATCGTAAAGTTTTATAATGTGCTCTGCTGTGTACGTTTGTAAAGTTGAAAAAATTGTGCTCATATAGATGTCGAAAGCAGAACTGAACTTGTCTGCTGATCCTGAAGAGACAAATTTCATTTTCTGTAGAACATATTTACAAAGTTTGAACTGTAAACCACCAAATATTTTTAATTATTTGATCTATTGTCATAAATAGTTTTTGAAACAATTTTAATCTGAAGATATTGCATATTTAAATGACTCACTAAGAAGTATATGCTTATTTAAGATAAAATATAAATTAAATTCAAGCTAGAACTTTTACAATACAACATTCAAGAACAAATCCATCTGTCTGATTGTTTAACTTTAAGGGAATCTTTTAATTTCATGTTAAATAAATTCATTTATTCGCGCAATAAAGCAACGAGACCAAAGAAAATACTTACTTGCGTTTGCAACTGAAATGGATAAATTTTGCTTTCATTAATCAAAATTTAATTGTTCAGTTCAACAACAAGAGTTTTAGTGCTCAATATCGTAAAGAGGAGTAAAGACAAACGTCTACTCATTTATGTTGTGAGTTAATCCTTCGAAACCATTCAAGTGAGTTATAAAACGTTTAAGCTCTTTGTAAGGATTCGTTTTCTAACCAACTTGAGCAAAGAAGAAAAGAAAAAACAATCCGTCTAATACCAGTCAGAAACACAGACTATAACATACAAGATCTGTTGTCAATCTTTATAGATATTTTTAGCTAGGTGGACATCTCAGGTAGTACTCTATATCTAATAATTAAGATAATTCACATTGAAATGAAGCATTGTTGGTTTGGCTGCATAGAGAGGAGGGCTTTATATCTGTGGCTTTCACAAATATTTACGGTCGTGTAAATTTTGTTTTTATTGTGTACAACAGTTTTATCTTATTGATCGTTTCTGGGGGTTGGAAATTGCCTCATAATTTTAATTAAAAACGCTGTAAAAACAACGTAATTACAGATTCAGTGTTCTGTTAATGCTCCGGCACAGCTGCAGAAACAAACGAACACATTAATGCTCTTTTATATTAAATATTGCCTTAGTATGTAACGCGAGAGAGAGAGAGAGCGATCGAGCAAGAGCGAGAAAACCCACGCAAGAGCGAGCGATGCTACAGAATGCTACGAACACAGAGCTACGATGTTACAGGGGTGTTAATGCAAGGGATGCGGCAGGGTGAGAGACAACCACAGAGGGAAACAGATTAACACTTGTTTTCATTTTTAACAATTCCGCTGCTTGACAGCGTGAAAAACAAACAATTAGCGGACGCCAGATTTACAAACATCTGAAATCCGTGACGTTCCAGTACAGCGAGTCCATCTGATAGAATCAGGCTTACCAACACAATTTGTAAATACATACACACACATATGTAACCACAAAATACTGTAACAGATTTAACATAAGCTAATAATTATTTGTACTCATTCAATGAGAAAAGATTTGTAGGTCGTCCGTTGAAAAATTTTTTCTTCCATAAAATTTGTATGTAAATTTTTTCTATTTATTGTCAAATTCCCTAGTAGGAATGGTAATATTCTAATTTGTTTATAAAAGTTTTAAAAGAATTGTAAATATATCCAAGACGAGGGGATAATCTTCTGAAATAGATGAATCTATTTTCCATCCCTTCACGCTGGCTAGGCTTTGATTGCGGCACATTGTTTAGCACCAAAGTATTCGTGTGCACGAATCCGTCTGAAAAGTGTCTAGACACTGCGTTCTCTTTCGTTGGCTGTAAAATTCTTTTGAATTCGGCCGAGTCGTTCATTAAAAACTCTCAGTCGGTCTTTGCTGAGCCATAATTATGTAGTACTTCTCACAATTCATAAAATTCTCATTTTTACGGTATATGCCTAATTCCAATTAAAAGTTTTTTTTTCAGATAAAAACATGGCAAAATGTTTACGAAACTTCTCAGATAGAGAATGGAAATAAGCTGCTTTATGCATTCATGGCGTTTAGTTTTAAAGAGAAGTAAATGTACAATTAATACAAATGTACATGTGTCTGGTTAACAATGGCCTCCATCAAAGCAGAATTAATCCAGTTTATCATTGTAAAAGTTCTTTAAACGATCACCCGAAGGCGATTTGTTCATAAAAAACCTCCAGTCCCTTTCACATTACCAAATCATTTGGATTATTCTTTGAAATTCTAAAACTAGATCTTCCTTTCTGCCTCCGTTCTAAAGCACGGACAAAAAATGGATATAAAAACCTTGTAACAATAGCTACCTATGGTTTTTTGCTATTGTGGCACATTCAAACAGGCGTCCTCATTCGTTGGAATTGTATACCCCTAGCAACATGATGTCGTTGCCAACATAATGATATTGTTACCTCACTCCGCCGACCCCGATACTTCTGTCAAAACATCTTGCTGTAATTAAAAATATCTCCCGTCGACAAAAGCCACTCTTCAACAGTTATTATCTTAGAGATAAAACAAAACAGTCGTTTTACAAAACTCCTTCTAGAAGAAATATTCTTTTGTTCCATGGGTCTGCCGAAATTCATTCAACTGGGATTATATGTATGATTGTTGTGCCCCCGACAAAAAAAAACTTATTCGATGTTCATTAACAGAATAATAAAATCTCTCGTTGTACGTCTGAAAACCGAAGCTTCAATAGAATTTTATAATTATTTGTGCTTTGTGTCTGTGGTTTTTTTCCGTTCTTTGGTAATTCCGGAAATTTAATTTTTAATTGAGAACTGACCAAAAAAATAAAAAGTTCGTCGCCGAGATTTTTCGTTTGTCTGTTTCTGTGAAATGTTTTTGACAACTTTGGTCGTTTTGGTTTGTAAAAGTTGGTAGTCGTGATCATTAAAATAGTACTTTTATTTTTTGTACTTGTCTGTCATAGTAACAGCAGGAGTTTTCATAATTGTAATTATTCTGAGCGTTAGTTTTTACAATATTAATGAAAATCTGTAAAAACTAGCATGAATATAATGTATTTTTTATTAATCTAGCAAATTTATAAATAAAAAACCCACTGCCATTAGGATTAATTTTATTTATAGGGTGAATAATACATTGTAATAGAGCTTTATATAGCTGGCTATTTATGAAAATAAATGGATTACAAAGAGGACTATTTTTTATCCATGCAATTGTTGCGTGACTACAGATCCTTTCATGGTTGCTTTGTCGGCTTCTTTGCAAATCTCTCTCTCTGTCCCTGTGTTCTTGTTTCATTTGCTTTTCTTTTTCACATCCTGTCAGACCTTACTTCTCTCTGGTTCTTTTTTCTCTTTTCTTTGTTTTCTTTTTAGCTCTTCTTCTTTCTCGCTCCGGGTGCCCTGTCAATATGCTTGACTATCTATCTCTGACGTACATCTCATTTTGTGTCTTCAGTTTTTCTTTTATTTTTCTTTCCTCTACTTATAAACATTTTTCATATAAGCCTATTGAGTGAAGTGCACAGGGTCAGACAAGACTAATTCTAATCCACCCCTCCACTGTTGGAACATAGAGAAATATGTCAACGCTGCACGGGGGGCGGGGGAGTGTAAAGTTATTTGCTAAAAACGTAGCAGCTGCTCAAAAATTTTATATCCTTTGCCAGGATGTGTGGCCGCGCCGAAAGTTTCCAAGTTATAAATGAGCGAATTACTTTGAGCAAAGAGTTTTAAGAAAACTCACCGATTTATATGTGACGGTTGCACGGGAAATCAGTCGTGACCTGCTAATACAGTGTGTCCCTGTAATTAATACGTTAATCCGCAACCGCAGAAATTATCAAAGAATTGAAAATATCCTTACGAAGATTTTTTTGGACATACGTTAAAACTTTGCTGGTTGCTTGAAACTAACTTGGCTAGAAATGGAGATTTATTCATCACCATATACAAAGCATAACACACAGTTTTTTTCAAATTTTGTTAACAGAAAGTTCGAACTTTCCGTCTGGCCCAGAGCACAATTTGCCATTTTGTATTTGACCCGAATTTGTATCCTAATCGTGAGAGCCGTACTAACTTGTACAAGATAAACATACCTGGTTCTATACACCTGTGTAATTAGTTTAATAGATGCAATATAATTCAGCCGTGTGTCAGTAATCCTGATTGAATAAGTTATAATATTTAATAACATCATCATCATCAGCATCAGCATCAGCATCAGCACTCTGCCTCTAAACTTTCGTACATGGATAAATATTTACGCAACAGTAAAATATTATTAAATATTCATGCAAACGTGAGCTGTTCCAATCAACATCAAAAGCAAGCGTATTATAAATTCAAATATAACACGCGGTCCGCTTCATCATAACTCGATACTTTTATACTGATTATAACAGCCAAAGGTGGTGATGGTGATTGTGGATTGTATTCGTTAAAAGCATGCACACGTAACGTGTTAAAGAACAAATAGTAATGATCACAGTTCACTGATTTGATTGACAGCAGCGGTTAATCACGTGCTATTTTGTTAGGTTATTAATTCTAATCAAATACATGCACGCGTGTGTATGAAATGTTAGCAACATATTTGTACAATTAGTCGTAATTTGCGCTCGATACAATATAAAAATGTAAACGATATGAAATATATTCGTTCATCAATTTGTAGCTACTTCCCCTGTTGAGAAACATGGAATATGTGTGTTGATTGTAATTAAGCCAGATTTGGTTTTTCAAACGTTGACAGCAATCATGTTATTCTACATAGAACAGTATTTACATGGATAATATTATTCCCAACACCCTCCCGGTAAATATCGTTAAAATATTCTTTCTGTTCACAAATTAACACAAACATCTAATCACAACAACACAACACAGTACAGCGCTAGTGGACTAATATTTTGGACAGGTGCTCGCATGTAACGAGTCCCTCGACAATGTTTCCCAGTGAATGAAAGGATTAATAATTAATATTTCATATACTGAAATGGAACGAAATGTCATCTAATCACAACAAACCACCGCGCACACACACCCACACACTGTTACAAAGAACAAATGACTGACGTCCAATCGATATCTGTCAGTTACCCTTTCGAATAAACGCGTTTCTTTCGCTTGTTCCGTAACCAATGACACGTTTACCGGCAGCTATTAATTTATTTGTACAACAGTGAGTGCCGTGATATATCAAACAATTTGCTTTGATGCGTGCGTCACATTATTATTGTAAATAATTATACGTTGTTAACTAGAACGACGAAGCATCTATCGCAATCATTAATTGACAAGATATCCACGTAAGCTGTCAAAATATATTTGCGTAAACTTTTGTAATTCAAGAAACATTGATCTTTTCAATTTAACAAATCTTCTTTAAATGAATTGCAAACAATTATTAGCCTGTGCTTTAAATGTCAAATCGATATGGTGCTCTTTGCACGCCTAAACCTAAAAATATAATCACAAATTATCGTTTTCATTTTGGACTGATGGAGAATATATTAATTCCATTGCTACCGAAACATCGTATAATTATGGCCACCTGGTTCCCTTCCGTGCATGGGAACTGTACGTGTACATGTGTGTGTACGTGTGTGTGTTAGTTGGCAGTCAACACTGAACGAATATGTGGGTGTCCATTAATAGTAAATGATCAACCTATCACGGAGTACATCAGTTCACAGAATTCAGCGCGCCGCACAAGCACCTAGAATCGATCGTTCACAATATCTGCTACCACCGCCACCGACCTCGTCTATCTGTTTGGAACGGGAATAAATGATATCGCTTCACCAATTAACTGCACACCTGTACAAGTGACTGACTGACTGTTGTACCTGGGATCCTTCAACACACACACACACACACACAGGATCATCATTACAATCTTCATTGCCCAATTCATTATTCATACATTATCCACCAGATAAGATGAATGATTTTACTTAGCATTTTCAAATATATGGCAACATTATACATTTAACGATAGGGAAATAACAGATTGGCTTCAAGACTTCTTGAGCGTCCGGAGAGCTCTTGTGAATGAGGTGACGAACGAGAAGATAAACAACGCGGCATGAGCGAGTCGGAAATGAAGATCGTTGAGCGGACAGTGGGTATGGAATAGATTCCATATTGTACAATCCACAGAATGTATTTGGTCGGCCAAGGAAAATCTATATCACCAGCTAGCCAACCATCGTTCAAAACATTTTACATTTGTTTTGCATTTATTTGTATATTCGAATGAATCAATCAATACACCGGGTGGCTAATCATATTATTGACATTGATTTTCATGACAACGGAATGTAAATGGTACATTACAATGTTTAGCATGTGCTTTGTGTATAATAGTGGTCGATTCGGTATATCTGAAGGTAGGATCTGTTCGGGGCGCCTGCTGTACGTAATGACGGCACAATGAACTCCTTTATAACACCCATAAAGCACGTATTAAACCTGTGCCGTTAAAATCTACATAGGTATTTGTAATCTCTTGTACCGTGTCCGCACTAGATCTCACAGATACAATCTGTGAAGACGGACGATTCATTGAGCGGCGTGGGGATAGGTGAGCGTTCACACCTTCTACTTGCATCGATTCTACTACGTGACATTCAACAACGTTGTAGAACATTGTGTGTGCGTATCGTATAGTCGCAATTATCAAAGCGGTGATACAGGGTAACATTATCATGTATCAAGTTATATATTTACTTACAACGTTATCTACATATAGAATTATTTAGAACTTGTATTTACTAGATGTAAATACTAGTACTTTTCCTAGAATTTAATTTAATACGCTTCCCTCTTGTGCTATATTATACATAAACGTTATTAATATCAAACACAATATTACAAAGAGATCATGATTAAAACCAGAGAGCTTTATGTTTTAGCATACTAGGCAGGTACCTTTATTATATTAATTATTATAATAATATTCAACAACATGCTCACATGTCGACCACATTTGTCATAATACATTTCTACATTCAATACATTTACTTCAAGTACATATATACTGTAGCATTCAAATGCAAAATAATTACATGTGCTCGTTTTCAAATAAATTCGTGTAATTTGTTAATAAACACAATATTTAATATATATATATTTCATCTCT
>JAGJTL010000176.1:516194-547305 GCA_022063505.1 Calosoma granatense
ATACGTCCATCGGCTTATTGTATCGAAGCATCTGTCTCGATAATGTAAAATTCATCAGTTTCTTAAAATACCGAACGACTCCTCTCAAATAATCTTGCGTCTTACAGTGCACACCATAGCATTGTTACAGTCTGGCACATTATAATAAATATCATATATATAATCAGTTTCTCCATGGGTCATTAAGATCTTATTGAATACAATCACATTTGACATCATATCAAAATATATAATCATAGTCCCACTTCCAATGCGACAAAAGCAACGGCGCGTTTCTGAATATCAACATCAATAAATAATCATTCACATTAAATATGTAGGTGAGTATCATTCGTTCAGGTGATTTCTTGATGCCGTTTTTATCGTATTGTCATGAAGGCCGCACACTGTGTCTCAAATGACATAATAAACCTTATCGATGTCTGTCATCACCCGACGACGATGACAAAGGACTGACTGACTGCCAGAATGGATGGATGGTTATATTGTGGTCGATTTGACTTTCGAAGCAAATGTGTGAAAACAATTCTGGAAAAAAAACCCTAGACTCCTTGGGAAATTTATGGCAGCCATCATGAAATATGAACAAGAGTATCGATAAAATTTAAATCAACTTCTCGACGATGAATTGTAGAAACACCCGAAGAATATTTATACGGCGGTTTGGTGTAAAACTGTGTATGGTTTCTCAGTTTGATGAACAACGAAATGATGAATTCGGGTACAAATTATGAAATGATCAGGACAGAGGTTACAGAGTTGCAAATCTGTAAAAGTTAACGTGCATATACACACGGTGAATGAGTGTGTCGTTGGGAGGAGAGAGATACTTCCAAAGTACCTTGGAGACATGTGAGCATATAATCCAGGTGATGTTGTAACCAAAATGTAACACATGCACACATACGTTATGAAGCGTTGTGGAGGCATCAATAAACGTGCCGCCGCACCGAAGGTTCACGCTACCGGGTGACGGTGGCGGAACGACCGAGTTCACAGTCTCGGAACGCATAGAGACCTGGGGAGCGGGGAGGTAAGGAGTACTCAGCCGGGACGCCACTGGAACGCGACCGTGGAAAGTGTAATTGCATTTGTGGTAGTAAACTTCGTTAAGATCAAAGATCCGTGTCCTGTTGTTGCACGGCCACCCCCGATAAAAGAGAGAAATTAAATTTCGACTTGTTGTTCGGTAGAATCATTTCGTCGATTCATTTTTGATTAATTTCCTTTTGACCAGAAGTTCTCATATACACATGTATATAAAGTACATTCACATACATACATACTTCAATTGGTTTAGAGTGAACTGGTTTTATCGTACCTACGCGCAAAGACACATACAGACTTATGTACAAAGAGTTAGAGAATGGATCGGTAATCGTAAAGGACGTAGTCGAGTTGCTTTTTACTACCAAGTCTTTTCAAAGTCCACTCTGGTTAATTAATTGAACCAATGTGTGTTCTTAAAGAGAGCGAGTCAATTAGTAAAGGCAAGTGAACACCACACCGTACAGCTCAAAGGGTAGTTGATTGTAAAGACTCCAGAGTTCCATTATTACAATTACACAAATATCACTAATGAAGAATTACTCCACCTCTCTCTCTCTATGTATGTATGTTACAGGTTTATTAGCTTTCAACCAAGTCATGGTCCCAGTGTGTAACGTCCTGTAATTGATCCTCATCATTGTCCATTCAATAATAACTTAATGTCCATCCATTCACTCCACCCTCTGGACGGTTAAATGATCGAGTATGACAGCCTGTAGGGACTAGATCCAGTGGAACGACCTTGATTCTTGCGTGAACTTGGTGAATTTATCATACTAGTTCGTTGACGGTGGCATCCTTAATTGATCGAATACGGTGTGCAGAGTCCCGTGATACAATACATCTTGTACAGTGTAATCGGTGAGACGTCGATCTTTCCTTCTTCGGACGGATGTCGAGCCGTGGAACACGAAAATCCATTACGTGCACTTAGTATTTGCCAGTTCCTCTAGCAGCAAACACAGTTGTCTTCAGTTCCCAAGTGCAGATAGCTGGGGAGTATTTCAGTTATTGGAGATATCATTTAGATATCAGTGGCACAGGGAATTTCAGTGACGTTCTAGCAACGACTGTCTCAAGTACATACAGCAGCGGAATTCACTTTATACCAACTACAAGTGCATGTTGTAATTCAACAGAACATAATGTCAGACAGAAATATTAGTAATGGGAATGTATACAAGAGTCTGCCTATTCTTTGCTTCCCATTTTTATACAAAGTATCCAATACAACGATTTCAACAACTAGTTAACTCTGTAAAAAGTTGCCATTCTGTCGACATATTGCCAGGCTATAATTTGCTCCAGAGCAACCCCGGAAACACAAACAACCGCGGTTTTTAATTTAGAAAACTACAGTGACGGTACCACGTGGCAGGTCAATATGGCCGTTTCACAGGCAGGGCGAGGAACAATTCAACTCCGAAACAACAACAGCGGTTATTATACATAATTATTGTTAAACATGGTCAGTGAAGGGGGTGCATGGCGGCAATTTCAGAAATGCTAATAAAAAAGAATGATCCAGAAATTATATACATATGCGCCCCTTCGGCCGAGCGAGGGGAGGGCTTAGCGTGACTGGTGTCATTTAAAAAAAGAAACGAGACTCATAATAACTGTCAGGATGCGTAAAGGTACAAACAGTCATGGGGAGCGCTCGTCACGTGGCTTACAGAATAGGATGTTAGATGTAGGGAATTATTAGAGCAGTTCAAAGCAAACGGGGGACTGCTAGTCAATTATACAATACATCAACTAGTAATAACCTTTGTCCTTTTATATGCCGTTCAATCCATAATGGATTATGATCTGTTACACGGGAATATAAAGAACTTTCTTTCAGTGTATCTGCAAGAACAAATAAATAGACCGAACGACCGAACATATTAATGTTTAATTGTACAAGGAAACAAACAAATCCTTTGTATGAAATTGCACTCTACTAAGAAGAAAAAAGGAAAGTGGAAAGGAAGGGTTGAAAGGTGGATGATGAAATTCCAACATTGATGGAAAAACGCAACTCATGTTTGCATTTAACCTCATTATTGAAGATACACCGTCAAGGTATCGACAGAGCGCCTACGAACCAAATACGAATAAAACTGTCTGACAATAATTTTTCAACATTATATGTCAGGCGTCACTCACACCCGTATTATTTATTTCGCTGTCTATTGATTGTATTTTATTCGTCCGCGTGATACAACGCTGGAAGAATTGCTGGCGAGAATTGTGAATGTTTTATATGTGAAATCGGTGAACAGTTCGCAATGGAATGAACAGCTGTTCTTGTGCTGTTAGAAAGGGTTTAATTGCTTTTTATCACAAGTACAGGGTGAAGAGAAATATAGTAAAGTTTCACATCTGTTACAAATACAGAAAAATACTGCGACAGACAGTAGTTGATATATAATTTATATTTGTATATCACTGTTCGGGAGAATAGGCATGCAATATAAAATTATTCACAATGTGATTGTACGGAACAATATGTTAAGAATAATTCCCCGCACAAGAGGATAAATAAGTATGTTGTCAAAACAAACAAGAATCATAGAAGATGGATTAGCCGCACGGCGAAAAACGGCGGATGATAAATTAGCTGGAAAGACTCTATATCCAGGAGTGCGTCTGAAATATTATGATATATGAGCTGTACGGAAATTTTAGGCAACATTCTATATTTACTTGATACAGCAATAGCTGAGGGCTTTATAATTATCTCTGATTGCGAATCTGCTGTCAAATAATTAATTTACACCTTAAAAAGCCACAATTCCAACCCTTTACAACCAATGGGTAAAAATCCATTAATGTTATCGATAAAATATCGTTTACAAACTTTTCAATAAATATAACAATCATACAAGTTTTATAAACGCACGTCCAACTTTTATTACTATCAGGCATTTACCTAAGTGTTTAAATATATTTTATTCATAACCGGTTGTACGATAATAATATACATTTTTATAAGTAGATAATACATCTTTAATAATATGGTCAATACAACATATGTTACTAATATGTATTATCATTTAATCTATATTTACTAAATTTGCCGAAAGTTGGAGTATATTATCTGGTACATTAAATAGTTCACTTCGAAGTTTATCCTGGTAAGTATGCCAATTTTCACTTCGCAATAAACCAGTGTTTACTGGGACAATTTCTAAGCATATGTAGAATAAGGTATATAGATCATTCTCCCTCCACCCTGTGTGAACTGGTGTTAAATAGCTGAACAAATTGTAGTCCCAAGTATTGAATAGTTAAATTCTCATTAAAGACAAGCTACAACTCGCGCACTAATAGGTACACGCTACTCCTTGGCAAGGAGTTAGAAGGAGACAAAGTGTGTTGAGGGTTAATTACCGTTGCCTTAATTACATTTCCACCGATACTGCGAGTAATCATCACTTCAGAATTGAGTTCACGTTACGCGGCGCTTCGTGCTCCTTCGAACTCTTCACATCATGCACCTATCAGTCGTGAAACATTCCGTGTAGATCAGATTCACGTTGCAAGTTGATGCTAAAAACCCAGTCAGTCCTTTACTGTATTTAGCTAAATAATACTGCGTTCAAAATTACCAGGACATCCAAAACGAACAATATCAAATCCCAGCCAATGGAACATGAACTGATCGAGAAACTGACAAAATTTCCCGCTTACAAAGTTGTGAAGTTGTTTATAAATTAAATTAAACAAACTTGAGGGAAGTTATCAAGGAAAACGGGAGGGATAGATAGGTGTGAAATATATCTTGTTTAATACGCCGGTAACCCTAAAACTATTGATCGTCTCGAAGAGAAACAATGTTTACAAAACTAATTTACTCTCTGGTAAATAGGGTAAAAATACATAAAGAGTGTATGTGTTTGTGTGTGAACGGTTGTTCAAATAATCTTTTTACCAGTTTTGTTTGACGTATCGCCGAGAGCCGAGAGGAGTAAGTGAAAATCCTGTTGAAACGGTTTCAACCAAACAACTATTGGAGAAATCCTGGTAGGATTTGTAGTAGGCCATATTGATACCTTGTGAAAGGATTACGGTTGAGCTTATATGTTACAACTGTAACCCAGGCCTTAGTCAGTATTACCGCCCAGATATTACCGGGTCAATGGAAATGTCAGGTCAATGTGTTAGGTGACTAACACACAAATTGTATATTGGTTACTTAAAACCTAGCATTAGATATCCTACTAGTAAGAGTAGAGAGAGAGAGAGAGAGAGCGCAGGACAGGTAAATGTAGTTCATAATATTACAAACGTATAGCAATATATTTAGTGCCGGAAGGTTTGGCTGTTTCCGAGTTTGGAAACGCCGAATAATTTGCCCGCCGCAGATAAATTGGTAACGTGTTTCAAAGTGACGTTAATTTTGAGTTTGTCGTGTTAATTACCGAACATTTTATGCACAATATTACACGCGCGCTAATTAGTTATCCATGAAAAAATATCATTTAGAATTCAGTTGGTGAAATGTATATACCATTCGTACTGCTAGTATTTTACATGAAACCAGCTGAAGCGTAAATATTAAATAACACTGTACATTTTAGCTTTTTTTTCCACCACATTCAGCCACTCGTCGCCGGGCCACAAAAAAAACTGCATTGAAAATTTACTCCAGAAGCCAGAAGCCGACACGCTCTTCACTCTGAAGAAACTCCTCCACGGTTTTACGTTAAATCCTTAATTAGCTGGGGCTTTTTAAAAATAATAAACCAAATCAGCGCTAAGAATTAATGAATATGCATCGTACTCTAAAAGATATTCCCGCCGTTATATTCAAAACACTGCTGGCTTTGCTTTTTTCCAATTTTATCCGTTAGAATTTAGTTCCCGGTTAATCAGAAACTGAAGCTGTTTACCATATTTTCAACAAACTAGATAAAGCCTTTTGTCATGTGATACACTCCATTAGATACTGTCTATTCGGCGGCTTTGTGCTGCGCATTTTCTAATGAGTAATTGTGTAATTTTCAAATACTACTCTGTGTTCTTCTGCTAGAAGTAAAAGGTAAAAGATCAGTAGAGAATATTGTGTATCGCCCAATAAATGCAGCGTGTGTCATACTGGAGAAAATTCCAAGAAAATATTGCAGAATAAACATTATTTCCCTCATCTTAATGTTTATATAAAATACATTGTAATATTTTATTTACTCCTCCTCTGATTCGTGCGTAAGAAAATTACTTGTATTGTTTTTTCATCCGGAGTTCGTGTTGATTTGCACAACAGTTGTAAATAATTTCGGGAAAATTGAAAACTGAGCAACTGGCTCTTTTATTAACATTTATTTACATTTCATAGTGATTTCGTCGGGCGAGGACGCACAAGTCACGAATTCAATTAAATTGTCTTCTCAACGAGAAATCCGATACTTCTGTATGGAGCTTTGCTAGATGGAAAAGCTTTTCTTCTTCTCCGTTGTAAGCATTTTCTAACTACTTTTATAAAATTTCATTTTAATAACTGCTTCTCTGCTGCTGGTGCTCGTGGTGCTCCTCCAACGAGGAGAAGGAGAAGAAGATCTGTATTTTCATGGGTCACTGAGAAGTAGACAATGTGAGTTTCTCTTTGCAGTAACATGAAATTGAAGTCGACACGGGGATATTATTCAGTAATAATTTATTGAAGAAACATTTCTACTATTTGAGTCTTTAGAAGTACTTACTTATTATATATTTATTTTAATTTACAACTAACTATTTAATATTTACTCTTGTGCCATGTTTTTCGCACGACAAATTTCAATGGAAAAAAACAATAATTTGACACAGCTAGAAATTGAATTTGATTAAATTTAATTAGAAAGTGTTCAGTTGTGAGGAAATTATAATTAAGTTTTAATTAGATTTTAACGTGTGCACTAAACGTTAAAATTGAATTAAACTATGAATTTCTTATTTTTGTTTCATTTACACTTTAAAACTATACTAATTAACTGGAATTACTCGTTGCACTGGAACATGTTTATTAAACAATTTACTTGTGCAATGCGTTATCATAAATTCGTTGTCTGACAATGGTACATCGTAATATTTAATATAGTATATAATATATGATGATAGTATTGACGCTTAGTATAGAGGAATATCTTCCTAGTTTACACCTGCAGGGTAACATGATTCACGAACAATTTGGAATATTTAGATTTCCTCTGTCGGTCTCATGCAAATAAATAACGTATTACCGACAGCACTGCGAGAAGCTGAAACGGATGGTGCTGTTATTTATGTAGAAGTTCCAGCAACACAGATAATGGATTCGAAACTAACAACTACATCCACTTTTATTATCCCCTTTTGCATTGCTAATTCTTGCCAACAGCAGCAGCAACAGCAATAGCACCAGCAATAGTAGACAGGTACGTTAGCCAACATGCACACTACACAACTTGTGTTCAAATTAAATGCGTTACGATTCAGCTAAGATTCGTTAATAATTAAAAGCTCTCGCCAAACAAGACGTGCAAACGAATACTACCATTTAACAAAACCTTATATAATCATTTGTTCATTTCAAATAGCCTGAGGAGTGAAAACTCAGACATCCACGTGTACAGAAACACACAATGTTCTTGTTTTCAAAGCAAAGAAGCTACCACTGATCTATCTTACTACATGCAAAGTTACTGGCTTCATTCGCTATTGATTTTCTTTTTACAATAAACCCAATTTTCTCCAATGTAAATTTCGGGCTTCATTAAAAATTGATGAAAAAGTCTAGTCGTTTTAGAAAAAATGTGAACAAAATATGATAAAGAAATGTATCAGTGAATTTAAAAGATTGCTTGTGAAAGTGATGTGATTATGTAAAGTATAATTCTAGACATGTTAGAGGATTCTACATCTGTTTCAATTGATATATACATACATCTGAACATCATCATTACTGCGTTTATTTCCAACTCTTTGCTGCTTGTTCGCTTTATTCTCGTATGTTCACACATGTCCGTTTCTTTGTTTGTTCTGAAAATAGTAGTTGTTGATAATGTGTTAATCCTGGCATAGTTTATAAACGTTACAGTGCCCACTGCCGATGCTGCTGCCCTTGTTGTTGTGTTGTGTATCCTGTACTTTACACACGATGGCATTAAGCCGTTAAAACCGCGAGTAAACTTCACACACACAGCTTAGAAGCAAAGTTATTGTTTGTTCCTCTCAACGCACACACATACACGCATGGATTTAACTCTTTAATCTTACTCAATATTTATATTTAATTGTCCAACAATATAGATAGATTTGAATGTGCGCAATTCAATGGTGCATGGTAAAATGTCGTATACTTTCCGCGTTTTTTTTTTGGAACATTTTCCTTTCTGATTTGCTGGTTTGCATTTCAGTGAAAATGTATCCCACTGTTTAAAACTTCTGAAATTTCTGTCTTTCTATTAACCATCAATATAATCAAAATTCAAGTTATACAGCCATAAATTCAATCATAAAGTATACTATAAACATTAGGGATCATTATTATGGTGAGTTAATTTCACTGAGGCCCACTGCCAACTTGCAATTATATGTTACGCGTTACAAATTATATTAAAGTTAGCTCCCCTTCCTGAAAAGGGGACGTAGACCGCGAGGAATGTTTGGTCGGAGCAATAATTGAAATCTAAGGTAATTTCTTTCCTTCAGCCTGTAAGGACAATATTGGTGATTTGCCAATAAGCGTTTACCTTATACGAAAACTATCCGCTACAAACACGTTGTGGCTTGAAGGACAACCATGTACAAACTTGATGGAGCGTATAACGCACACACACACACACACACACACACACACACACACACACAGAGACAGGGAGTAGAGGATGGAGAGCGGTGGGTATAGGAAACTCCCGAGGGATCGCAGAACGTCATTTATAGACGGCAGAGGATAAAACCAACGGACGTACGGTCGGTTGCCGGCTATTAGTTCTGTTTGTTCAACGTGGGTCGATATAGGACGGATCTCTCTCACTAACACCCTGACTTTGCCTTAACACGTATCACTCACTCACACACATACATACATACAGAGACATGGGTGGATGGGTGAATAGTACTTGGTTGTGACAGAAGCATAGAGAGCAGTGAGAGGAATGGATCTAATCTTTGGCAAGCCGTGAAACTGGTAAATAAAACCCTCTGGTTATGAGCTCAGAACAAATCCTTCGTTGCCGCACCATTGATTTTGATTTAAACTTTGTGATTGTACCGAAGCACGCGATGAGACATCGACGGGAATGGAATCGTATAATTTCCCCCACCATCATCACCATCGCCGCAGTCTTTGCAGATATAACCCCTCCCACCCCCACCACCGGCCGACAGCCCGATGCCCTGTAATTACTCCTGCCATTTCTGATACACAGGGAGAACAAAACTTTTATTTTCTAAACAGCTAATCAGGGTAAAGTTTAAATTAACCGAATCCTTCAAATTCTACTGGCATACTAGAAATCTGGCATTAATGTGTATAATGTACGCATGATGCATAATATACTCTATTAAATTCTGATTGATATGCCATCACTGATAATGCTATTCGATTGTAATGCTTCCGTGTGATTGTTCCCGTCGCTAATTATTGGAATAATACAACAATACGTATACGTAGTAATGCAACCAGTATACGCTCTCGGTGAAAACATATTTAATTTGTATAAAAGCACAGTTCATATCCTATTGTCATCAGTCCATTATTGCTACAGCTCTACTCTGTGAATGTATGGCTTTCCTACTACTACAATAATTCTCACATTCCCTCTGTCTTTGTTGAATCCTGTAATAACTAATTAATTCGATTGTAGAACGTACCAGCACTACTACTACTACTGCTGCTGCTGCTGCTACTGATGATGATGATGGTAATATTATAAATAACTGTTATTTTAGTCTACCCCCCTACGGACCAATGTACATTTATACATTAATATATAAGACTTGAAATAGTAATATCTAAAATTAGCCAATATAACATTTAAGCTGATTAAGCAACAGAATGGCCAACTCAGCAGCCGACATCTAAATTGAATCTTATGCCGCTAATCCGAACCAGAGTCAGTGAAATAAGTGGAAATAAGAGGCTACACAGTCAGAGAGAACTGTGTGTGTGTGTGTGTGTGTGTGGGGAGACTTTAAATAATGCGATTTAAGTCTCGTTGGTTGGCCTCTTCTTCACCAGCCGCCCCCCAATGAGCCGACAGAGTCGCACAGATATGGCAACAGTATTATTTATGCTGAATTTAATTTCCCTTTTGGAATAGAATTTCCCGCCGGCCAAAGGAAGAAGGCGCCAAGAAAAAACATAAGAAATAACTGCTAAATGCGCCACCTATTAAGGAGTGTCGGATTTGGTCTCTTTCCTTCTTTTATTTATTCACCAGCCCGCACCTACAGTAAATTTATTCGACTCGTAGGATATTTAAAACGGAGAGAACAGTTCTACCCAGTATTCAAATATCTATGAATGACAACGAGACTGTACACAGTGTGCACCTGTCAACAACAACAACTTACACATTGTTACAAATACATAACATTCGGTCGCTGCTCAATGCCTCAATATAAACTAAAAATAGCCGTACATACCATATTTATGAATTTTTAATCCAATCCCTGGTCTGCTGATGACATCAACAAGCACACCAGAGCGTACAGTTGAATGACATTTCAAAACAAAACCACGCACCTCCACCATCGCCACCACACAGGCAGAGAGTGCAAATGAAAGAGAGAGCGTGCGCGGACTCGGTGCAAAAAATAAACACAATAAACAAATGAATACACAAATGATTTCAAAGGCAGGTAAAAAGAATATAAATTACACAGCGTTTGTGTTGGTTGGTGTATTGTACAGGGATGAAAATCGGCCGCAGTAACGGGCAGTGTGTTGTTCTTTCTGTACGGGTTATTTAGCGACCGCACTCACTAAATGTGCTCTTTTATTATTTCAGAGAACCCCAAGTTCAGCGAGCCGATCACGAATATGACGGTGCCGGTGGGTCGCGAGGCGATCCTCGCCTGCGTGGTGGAGGATTTGTCCACGTACAAGGTCAGTTTGTAGAATAATAACTAAGTTAGTGCATAATGTACGAGTGAATCTGTCGGTGATGTTTCACCAAAATTTCTAGAAAGCATGCTACGCACTTCAATGATACAAACAAATAATACTTCGATGCTTTTTTTCTTCCATTTTCCCAACAAGAAATCCCAGTTACACAATGTGACAGGCACGTTACTCCGTTAACAAATCAATCGATAATTCCGTACAGTTGATGAACGCCGCAGTGTTCCATCCGTGACAACGTTTCAAAGTCGGAACACATTTCGAATATCACACCTTGTCAGTTTTATCTACTAGGATTTATGTCAAGTGGAATGGGCCTGTTGTTGTTGTTGTCGCTGGGACATGAAGTGAAAAAACAAATGGATTTATCACAGAGTACTCCAAGCACCATATGTGTGGAGATAAACTGGACTGTTGACAAGTGTTCCGTTTAGCAACACGTTGGAGTTGATTGTAAGAGGAAAATGGAAAAACTAAAGAACAAGTGGTAGTTTCTCTTAAATCCGAATGGAAGATATTATTAGGATGGATTTCTAAAGGAAAAGCAACAACTAAACCAAATAAATTCACAATAATCAAATACACCATTCACCCTCGAAAAACCAACATTAAAATCCAGTCTCAACAATTTCCCTTCCCCGTCTGCTTCCTTCACTTCCATCTACAGATTTCGCCTGATCAATCTATTTCCTGCAGCCAGCAGAAAGCCATGCGTAGAGGAACCGAAAGCAAAAAGGAAGAATTCGGTAAACAAATTCTAGTTTTTTCATATCAAATAACGAGAAATAAAGTAAATAAAAAAACACAACCAACCGACAAGAGCTACCAATCCTATCGTATTTCATAGTGAGCAACGGAGAGAGCGGACGACGATGAATTGTGAGACACAAAGGAAGGAGAATCAACGTTAATCATATGAGTATAATTCACACAAACATGTCGGCCAGTCGACAAGCTGTGCTACTGGCACTAACAACAGCAGCGGCAGCAGCAGCAGCAGCAGCAGTAGTAGTAGTGATACCGCAAATATACCAGCACAGAGGCGGAACCGGGAACAATTAGGAAATCTACTCATGATACAGACATTACCAGAGATTAACACTGACGTTACATTCAATAACTTGCACAGGGGTGGACTAACAATATTTGGCAAAGCAGTGTAGGATTACATGTAATACCACATTGGATACTGGATAGGTTACAAGTGAAAGTGATCAATATTCAGGGTGGTTAAGGATGAATATTAATGCTACCTTCAAGTTACTTTGCATTGAAATATTTACTAAATAGTAATACTTAACCTACACTACCTCCAATACCATATGTCTTTTATAATAGTAAATTATTAACCAACGACCATAAAACGGCTAGTAACCAAAGTTTAAAGCCAGTAGTCCAATAGTTTCGAAATTCAGGGCGCCTCCACCAAAAAGCGCCTCCGCCAAAAATAGTAAATTATTAATCAGCCGCCATACAACCCCTAGCAACCACAGTTTAAACCAGGTAGGGTCAATAATTTTAAATCTAGATCGGGGCGCCTCCACCAAAAAACCATCGACATTTTTATTATAGTTCTCAAGCAGTTAAAACTATGTATATTCCCTATTTCTGATATGGCGATTTCAATTCTACAATCAGAATTGAGCCATCTCTGGTCGTTGAGGAGTTATGTCCTCTTCTATTCAATAAAATGGTCGTATCTCTCTAGGTATAACTACCGACCCTATCGTTGTACGATGTCGTTTGTATAATACACGGAAAGCGGGAGAGATAGAAGAGAGAGAGAAGTGAGCGGAGAGAGAGGAGAGAGATGACAGTATTAAACGTGGTTCAGATGTGAGGACGTGCATTTCAGGAGTCAGGTGGTCATATACGTATAGTTGATGCTCCAAGTGAGAAACAACCCACTTTGACCTGTTTGTTTACATGTCACGCAGGACTCGTTTACACATACATCCCCTCCCCTACCTCCTTCCCCCGTCACCAACCCTTCCACTCACACGTCAGGACTTGTTCATCTTTTATCATAATTTACCAACCAACCAACGAAGTTGGACATCAGAAAACACAATATGACTGTGATCGTTCGGGAATGAAACAGTGGATTAGCAAACAGATGGTGCACATGGTGTGGTCACAGTCTAACCGCTGTTCTCACTGTATGTGTGTATGTGTAATGAAATTTAATGTACACTTTGAGTTCTGACTAAATGATGACGATACAGAAATTTATCACCGCCTGCTGCCTGCGGAACGGAAATATCAACCACGTTGCAAGTTGTGCAGACGGAAATGGAGTAGTTTAGAAATCAGTTAGTAATTTTGATAATACACTAAACTAGCAGAGAATTTCAGTTTGAAACTAGAGAACCAACTGCATGGGGGATATTATATTTTGCATAGGTAATTGTTCCTTAGAGATTTGGCACATAATTCACCGTGATTTGAGTAAAAATGAAAAGCGAGTGTGTGTGATTATACACGAGTTATTTCTGATATTATTGATAAATGTTCCAAACACGTATGTTGTAATTTATAATCGGGGTATATTAACGTGTGTGTAATATAAATTATATATTGTAAAATATGTTTTAAAACTGTGACTTATTCTATAATAATTTAAATATATGTGAGTGAAATAAATCTACAGTTTTATCCGCATATGAATTTTCTGCACAGCTTTCACAAGTACAGGTTGAAAACAAGCGAATCACCACAAAACGACAAGTTGCTCCCGTCAACATGTTTACATGAATATGTTCAACACGTCACTTTCTTTCAGATCTGTATAATACTACATCAATCTCATATTTCCAACAATGCTAACATAAAATAACGCTTTTAACAATTTAGTACCGTATTTAAACAAAATCAATTAGTATATTCTATGTTGTTGAAACAGCACAGTTTAACTTGGATATTGTTCCGAGAAACTTTTACTCCTAATACAATATAAAAACCTTTTACAACTGAATTACAAATGCAGTTTAAATACGAATAACACTATTTACTCGAAACGAAACCCAATCAGAGGATTTAAAGTATTCAATAGACAAAGTACGAGGGATACGCATAATATTGTGATGAAATATAAATTCAATTTGGTGCTTTTAAAAATTGAAACTTAGTTGCCGGAAATGCAGTGTCCGAGTGATGCATTTGGTTTTAATGTATTTGTCCGCACGCGCGCACGAGTTTAAATGCTTTTTTTGTCGATGCTCTGCATCAATATCCGGTTACGGATGTAGATTAATTTAATTGATTTCCGCTCAAAATAGGAATCAATATAAATGATTTTTTTCCAGCTCGTTGCGTAGCTATTAATAATTAATATCGATTATATGGATATGAATATCAAGACAGTATAATTCTATAATTTGGTACACAAATATGTTTAGTAATATTATATAAATACATATGTGTGTGTATTGTGATTATTGTAGTATTATTTAATATTATATGAGAACATGGATTATATATTAAATTAAATATGGGTAGGTTTTGTTTTGTATATATTTATGTTGGTAATTATAAAGTAATAAGTGTTATTCATCTGGATTAATATTGTATTATTATAATCTATATCTTACCTTCAAGTTAAGTTGAAATATTGAATGCAAGACTGCTGATGTATTCCACAAAACACTATTCACAAAAACAACACACATTTTACACTTTAGTATCACATAAGTTAGACATATAACGTTTTGTTATAATTATATAATGTAGTTTTTCAAACTACGTTTACATTTTGCCCTAAAATATAAAAATTATCACTGTATTTTCTATACTATTCATTGTATTCAACATTTCTCTGTCTGTCATTTCACTACGAAAAACATTTACACGAACGCGAACACAACATTCATTTGTACACATTAGATAACTGCTAACGAGTATTCCTGTACTTGCCTGGTCATTGCACGTCCAGATGTGTCCTGTCATTAATTAGTATTACACAACACGGATCAATTAAAAGTCGTTACCTGTTCAGACAAAGCAATTGTCGCTGTTTAAAAAGGAATAAATATAAGAATTTGAACTCAATATACATGATATGAAATTAAATCTTTCATTTCATATATGTTTATGAAATAACAAATTCAATTTATGTTTACAAGTGCGTGGGTGCGTGCGTGCTTACACGTGTACGTTTATGTATTAAATAATACACAAAGTATACGCTTGTTGTAAAGCCAAATTCTATTATTTCCACGCATTCACATTTCGCGCTAGTCACTCACAATTTGACACACGCGACTTGTTACATTCAAATACATTTTATACACTTTCCTTTATTCTTCCAACTGAATTATCCATTCATTCACTTTGTTCACTGTTATTCTATACTCTTCCGTCAGTCCTCTTCTCGCTACGGTTTGAAACATTATATGTTATTTCTTTTCTCAAACAGTATGATTTAAATATACGTACATTTAGTCATGAATTAATTCTCTTCGCTTTTCTAAAGTCTAATGTGTCATTAATATTATATTCCCCATTATAAGTAAAGTAAAATAATGTAATTACCTCCACGTAAGCTATCTATGCGCTCTGGCTAGTTATATATGCATGTAGATTAATTAATATTTCACCTAGTAATTAACCATTGTCTACTTTATGTCTTGTACGTTTTACTGTTCAAATCTAACAATTCAGATATGTAATATTATCCAATTCCGCAGTATATATGTATATAATAACATATGTGATATGCAGGTCACTTTATTTCCTACGATTGTTATTTGAGAAAGTTTTCAAAACTGTTTTCCATTCACATACATGCATGTGACGATATTACAACTTTTATCATTAAATATATTACATATAATTTATTTCTTTCATGTGATTTCTTGTAATAAAAGTTTATTATAGTATAGAATTTATAACGTACAACGTACAAATATAAATTATATGCATTATTTTGCCATTTGATATGAAATATGTCAAAATATACCGCTGATCTTGGCATTTTCAGTTAAAAATTTCGAAAGCTAAGCTATTATTGACCGTAGCGAATTGAAACTTATAGAGTAAGTCTATGTCTAATGAATATTAAAAACAAGTATTTTAATTAAAATGGAATTTCCACTAGAGTTATCCGAGGAGGCTCTGTCTGTTCGTCTATGTCTTTCGCCATCAATGGAAGACAACGATAACTTCTAATAAGATTATCACATTGTGCACAACGGAGCGAGTGAGAACTCTGTCCCTCTGTGTGAAAGAATAAATGAACTTCTGCGATTCAGATTTCAAAACGGGAGTGTAATAAACCATAGCAGCAAGCGTCGTCGTTCGGATGAACGATAATTGAATCACGACAACGGTATCATGACTACCGTCGTCTTCTTCAAATAGTTCTTGTCAACTCTTCATTCACTCCACGTCTTTTAATAATTCAAATAATTGCTTATTGCTTATGGAGAACGATAGTACATACATACATGACATTTCATAGCTACTAATTCCCTTTCCCCTTCTGCTAACTTACTATTTGACATTTGCTTACAAACTGCCGTACCGCTGCCACCAAAAACACCACGCTCCGGGAAACATCGAAATGTCGCCACACACAAAGGATACCAATGCAATTTAATTCTCTGATTTCCGTTTTTATTTCATTGTTGAGCGCGGTAGGCATCGGCAAAACGTTTGAAGCGTGCTTCGAAATTGTTCGCAGAAAATAAATTGTCCTCGCTACTGCTGCCGCTAACGTCGTCGTCTACGTCCCTCCTCCCCCGCAAACTCCCTGCCCCCTTGCGGAGGTGGAGTCCAATGTTTCGGTGTGAGAAACCCGTTGTTCAGGCTGTTTTATTCCTGTTTTATTTGTGGGATAAACATTTTTGAACGTGACACTGTTTTTTTTATTTATTTTCTTTTTCATTTTGAATTGTATCTGCCCAAGCTTCGCCCGCTTGTCAACGACAACACGATGCTGGAATTTATTTCGCTTTGTTGGTAACAGAATGGTAAAAAATGTATAAATTTTATTTCTATATCATATTATAAATAAATCAGTTATCCGTTCGTAACGTTACCGAACGGAAATATATTGTTTTATATTATTTTAAAATATCGGTTGTATCTTTAGACAAATACAGAACTGTATATGAGAAATGTGATTGAATCTGAACACTGTGTTGTAACTATGTTTGTCTATTCATATTAACTTGAATCGCTATTACATTCAGAGTTCCAGACTATATGTTATTGTGCAAATGTTCTACTAAAGGACCTCGCCATTTTCAATCACGTTCCATGTCAATGTAACTGATGCAGTAAAAAGCAACAAATCTTTGCACAACATTTACAACGGTTCTACGTCAATGTTTTTGTTATTTTAAAGAACATTTCGCTTTGAAAGCTACAATTTATTATCAACAGTTATGGCTTCTAGATTTCGTATGCCAACTGTAGCGTATAGGTTTAAAATCAACAGTGTTGCAAGTACTATGCAGTACCCCGGACAAGTAGTACTTGGAGCACATTTTATTGTCCATGAAGCCGGGCACTAGACATCAAAGCGATATTGTTTATTTTCACAGATTTACATTCCGATAATCCAGGCACAGTTGTGCATTAGCAAATTACTTTTCATTTATTACTCTCTCCTCTCTCTCTCTCTCGCTCTCTCTCTCTCTCTCTCTGTCTGTGTCAAAGAGTACATGAGAGTGCCCATTACAATTGAATGTAACGAACTTGCATATGTAGCTTTTGTACAACTACAGATGGTGAAGATGCAGTATAGAGTGCTAGTTTTAATGTCATTTCATGTCATACAAACTGTTTCTCTTATAAGTCTCTTCTTTGTAAAAGATATTTCGCTGTCATGAGAAGAATCACACACATACACCCTTGGTGTATTGGAATTTCGCATTGTGGAATAGTATTTCCTAATATTTAGTATCCGTACCTCGGCTGTTAGTAGAATATTATTTCCTTCATAGCATGAATGAATAACACCTTATTCCCAGATACACAACAGCAGCCAATAAAACACACGGCGTGCGTGCTTGCTTGCTTGCCATTTCGGAAAATATGTATGTATATATCGCTTATGAATTTCTCGTGCAGAAAATTTCACATTTCATTCCCGGAAATGAAATGAATTTTCTGTGAATGAAAGATACATATCGTGCGTTATTGCCCCATAGTCATTCGCTGTAGTCTTGGGCGACACCCATAAAAATGTCACGTTATTCACACACACACACACACGGATAGAAGAAGTAGTGTTATTTTCAATATACGAGATTATAATTCACCGTAGGCAATGTATGAATTGAAAACGTGTCGTACATGTACGGTACTGGTATTATATATTGCCCGCTTCATATAAATATACTGAAATTGTGTCTTTATTCCACTGAAGATAAACAAGTTATTACCTGAAGAATATGTACATGCCTGGCGGAGATCTAGAGCAGAATAATTTTAATATAAACTTGAAGAATGAACAAGGGAAGTTTTTAATGAACTTTTATTACCTGATTTTAATAGAAACAATTAATCAACTCTCACTAATGAAAAACTAATGTTACAAGATTGTTCACATGCGTGACAAGAGATCCTTCCTACATGATTTCTATTATACACAAGTGTGTTATAATCATTACCTACTATGTACGTGTGCTGAATATTGCTTCAATTTTCTCCACATATTATCTGTATTATTACTAAGCAATTTTGCCCACAGCAGCTGGTGTAGATGATCACCATCGTCATGTAGTGATGATGCTAATTCCCTCTCCATTGTTGCAGGTGGCGTGGTTGCGCGTGGACACGCAGACCATACTGACGATCCACAGTCACGTGATCACGAAGAACCATCGCATTGGAGTAACGCACAGTGAACACCGTACATGGTATCTGCACATACGTGAAGTACGCGAATCAGACCGCGGATGGTACATGTGTCAAATCAACACGGATCCAATGAAGAGTCAAGTAGGATATCTGGATGTAGTCGGTGAGTTTAGCATAATTTTAATCCTAGGTAGGATTTATCCACACTAAAGAAACGAACATTATTTATATGCACATCCCAGATACGGTCTCCAGACTTTGAAGTTGAATGTTTGTATGAATTATTAATGCTAGTTAATCCTAATGTAAGTTACGGCATAAGCCACTATGTTCATTACACTAATTTCACCAAGAGCCGCCGAGTAGTCGTGGTGAATATGTATATACACGTGTACATGAAATATTGAAATGGCCACTCAGTAGTGTACGTCACAGAGTACTTTCCGAATTTCAATAACTACTTGCCGCTGGATCATTCCATAATACATCATCTTCACCTTGGGTAAATATTAATGGGAATTGATTATGGAAAGTTCCGCGCGAAGGTGTGTATCTGTGCTCCTGACGGCGGCGGCGGCGGCAGCTCCTTGTAATACATGAAACTTTGAGAACTCCTTGACCGCATCTCATACATATAGGTGGATAAGTAGTAGCAGGAAGTGCACGGTGATGTAGATGCACGTGCCAGCGTCGGTATCCGTCTCATCTGATGGTGAGCGCGCCTGTCATAACGAGAACGAACAGTCAACGAAGCCAGGCAACTGCGATGTGAAAGAGCCAGAGTGCAGGCACTCGGTATGCAAGTCCCTTTCCCACCAATGTGCGAAGCAGCCACAGGCAAATTGTATACAAATCCGGCCGTCGGCGTAGCACTTCTCGTCGGCGCTTATGATACACTTGGAACGTGTAATGAATAGCGAGATCCGACAAAGTTTCCCTCCTAGAAATTGTTCCATGCGCGCGCTCGCCAGTCACCACTCTGCGACATAACTTAACACATTAGCTGCTGTGCTGGCCTGCCTCCAACCAGCAATAGTACATTGTACTGCTAGGCTACATGCATGTGTATACATGTATGTATGCATTATATACGGATGTGTCTGCCCGCCAGCAAGTACCGCGCTCTCTGTCTCGACTCTCAGACGTTCGTGACCCGAGTCAAGTTGTACGGTCCTACAGGATACACGGCTTCCTCCATTGCGCACCCAACAACACCAGAACTACTCGCTGTACTAGTTATGCAGATTGTTAAATTCTGATTACTCTATTGAATTACATACACACTAGCATTTCAATACTTATTGTTGGCAAAGAGACACTATTGTAACACTAGTGAAATATGTTTCTACACTATTCCATTTTGTTATCAACACGTCACGCGCGTTACTTGATTGATAATCCATTAAATGGCCACAGAGATCCTGCTCCGTTGCGATAAAACTCCGATTAGATCTGTCAGAGTCATATCGTCACACCAGTCCTTGCTCCCTTCCGCCCCTACGCACTGATTTCAATCTCCCCCGCGCTATTATACAGGGGAAGAAGCACCACATCTCCCCTCCGTACCCTTGCTGAATACTCACAGGACAATATTATTACTCACAGCATGACGCCACGCGGAGAGCGCGCATATAAACCAAACACTGAATGCGAGAAACCTAAGTCGAAGAGCCGAACGCGGATTCTATCGAGTGCATTTCATTTTTGGACGTTTACGTATCGCAAATAACGTACTGACAAGTTCATTCTGTCCCAGTTATCATCCACGGGTGATATGCGTACAAGCACGTACCGTACGGTTGGAGTACCAGTGACCGATACATAAATAGGTGCTTGATGTGCAATCACCATGCAACACCAAAGAGTCACGTTCCACTGCACAAACAAGCGTTGGAAATTAACGAATACACAGACGGGTTAGCTGAAGCACCAACAGCCACAAGTTGATAACGACACTGGTCCTGTAATTATATCAAAACACTGGCGAACGGGATTTATAATATTTGCCCAAGAGCCGAGCGCCAACAGATCTACATATCTCTACTTGGAGATGAAATAATACAAGAAAAGCAATGCACTGGGAACGTTTCCTCATAAGCTTTATTCCAATGTAGTTTATCTTCATTCCCGCAGAGAGAGAGAAAATGATTCTGTCCCCTTTATAACCCATTTGTAATCACTTGCAAGCAGTTAATAGAGAATGAGGTGCTGACTGATCTAATCGAGTACCTGACACTGAGGCCGACATAAAGGATGGCGATCGGCGCTGACCACAATTTGTTATGTTGTCAATTCTCGGCGCGTGTTGTATATTCAGTGTCATCAATAAAGCACCAAGGGGTCGATAGATATGAAAACAAATTGCAACGCCTCGTTTGATTAAAGCAAATCGTAACACTTCTGCCTTGAAAGCTTTTAATAGCAAACATTTTCCGATCAAGTGTGCTCTAGAGCAGAAGCGCCACCGGCAGCAGAAGCAGAAGGGGAAATGAGTTATAATCCTCTTTGTGTTTTAAAAACATCGGGCGGTCCATGGTCGGTTATAGTGAGAGAGAGCGCGGGCCGAAAATGAAAAGTCAGAATTAAAAATGAAGCCACGTAATCAAGCGTGTGTGTAGAGAGAAGCGACTGTGATTTATTTAATTCTCATTTCCTTCTTTCACGCTGCAAAGCTTTTATCGCTGGTAATAAATACAAAGATAATTGAGTGATACGCGTAGAACACCGGTATGTGGCAACATTGCCAACCGTCACAGGTCGTCCGGCAACACTGCATACATATAGAGCAAGCGGACATGCCGGCCACCAATCACGACCACGACCAACCGGGTACAGGAAGACCCCGAGTACAGAATACTATATGTACGTGTGTACGTGTGCACGTGTGTGTGTGGGGAGATGCACTACCAACCCATTATCCATTGTTCTGGAGAGTGTGAGGAGTCACCTCCCACCACTGGTAGTACTTCGCACCAGTGTTACGAGTTAGAGTCGGCGGGTGAACGAGAGACTACATTATACACGAACCGGCACCTCGCTCCGGCAATAACATGCAAATATATGGAAAATAACCTATAGCATTACATAACACCACTTCATAGCTACGATTAGGAGCTGTAATGATGTCGCCGTGGTGCCCGCCAGTGTACGGTCGCTCCCGCACACAGGATTATACACGGAGCGGACCCGCGTGCTAGCGAGCCGTTCGACACTGCTGCCGATAACTATTAGTTGCAGACGAACCGACAGGGACGTATTAACCGTACATTACCACCACCACCACCACCACCATACATAAATCATACTGGACGTGATTTAAAATTAGTCATCAGTGTTAAGCTAATGAATATTTAATTTCTATTCTTATCAGCAGTTAAACACTCGTTTCGACTTCCTCTTCCCCACATTGACTGTGGTCGTTCTAATTTTGTCCATCCAGATTGAAAATGAAACTCTGTGTTGTGTGGTTGTTTATATCAGCCTCGGCAGTTGGAGAAACTGCAAATATTTTTCTCTCACCTTGGCATGCTGCAGTTATTTATCGGTCCAATGGGACTGGGAACTTTGGAAATCCGGCCCTGTCTACGTCTTCGGCGTCTACTTTCCTTCAACAGACGATGGCGACGGTGGCGGCCCGTGGAGGAGTCGTGCAGAGAGCACCGTTATTAGTTTATAACGAGACGAACCTACTTATTTTGGTATTGATAAATGCGGTTCGACATGCATGGGCGCAGTTCACGACCGGTCAGGTCCCATGGGGGCGGCAACGGTGGCGGTAGCGCGGCCGTTTCGTCTGCGCTTATATGCGAACCATGAGATTACACTTTCGTGAAGTTCGTTTCCTCGCCAAATCGACCGAGTTTGGAAAAATCTCAGATATTAGCCGATAGGACGGTTGAGTCAGCGTTGAATACGGTCGCTCTAATAACACACCGTGTTCCTTTATTGGTGCATTATACTACTCTCCGCTCGTAGTAATTTCCATCAAACAAGCCTGCGCAAGCATTGATACTTGCAATTAACTAAGGTGTGTTCGGAATGATTTACACTGCATCCTACAATTTCGATAAACCTCACTGCCTTCGTCGTTTCCAACTGGCAACTCTCACACGGTGGTGTATATTGAATAAAATATACCAAAATAAAACCACCGTCAGTGAAAGCAGAGACGCGCCGCAGTAACTGTCTGAACTTGTTTATTTACAGTGCCGCCTGACATCCTGGATTACCCCACCAGCACCGACATGGTGGTGCGCGAGGGTTCCAATGTGACTCTACGATGTGCAGCCACTGGTTCCCCGGAGCCGAATATCACCTGGCGGCGGGAGGGGGGTGAGACCATACCATTGGGAAACGGGCAAGAAGGTAAGCAACCCTGGCCAACGCCAGTTTCATTCCTTGAAATCTGTCTCTCGCTTCTCTAGTCTCAATAATGTGGATTAGAAACGGTTCAATGTGGCTAACCCAAGACCGCAACATTGGGTTATATATCTGGATGTGTGTGTGTGTGTATTTACATGGATTATAGAGACTTGAAATGTGTGAGTATTAATATGGACCTGAATCTAGGCACAGATCTTCCCTCGCGGAAATTACAATAGAACATTAATAAATTTATACTGGCATCATCCATAGAGAAACCATCGCTAGTAGACTAATTCTAAACTATCATAATTCAGTTTACACCCCAGATTATCAAGCAAAGCCGTAGAAATTCTTTCTAAATCTCTTCTCCACTTTAAGTGTAATCTCCACAATCTAAGTGTTCGCCTAGCCGTTGATACATCAGCAGTTGCACTATGTGTGTGTGTGTGTGTGCAGTGTACTTGCTAGTGCCGACATTACTGCATAATTTTGCATTTATTACCTATTTACATTCAAGTGTTTCCCGCGCGCCCAACCAACAAAGACATCTGAAGTACTGATTGCATCTGCTAATGTGTTTCTGCACTATACTTGCGAGTTTTCATGTTAAAAAAAATAAATTCTCTCCACCGGTAGCAGCGTTGCAAATGAAGATTATTTCTTAACGTTTTTTTCCTTTCTTTGAACCGTATTTAACGTTATTACCGTTTCCTGTTCAAGTCGCGGTAACTCGAAGTAAATTATTACAGGACGAGGGAGCAACTGGTTACTGAGTCCATTGTGGTGCATATATTATTGTGTGGAATGTCAGATGCCATGGAAACAGTCGTGCCTGACTGTTAAGGAAGTGTGAATGTACTGCAGCAGCACCAATGGGAATGAATGAAATGAATCGTAGTAGAATTTAGTTGAAATGCCACCCTCGTACACCTTTGTATGCATGTCATATTAAAATTTCCATGAATTTCTGCATGGCTTATTGAAAACACCCGGAGAATTCACTCCGAGTTACAATTCAGAAAGTTCAAAACACATTCATATTTGTTATTGTGTTAACAAATCCATTGATACATATTTTAGTTGGTGAAGGCTATTGTTAGATCTATTGATTTGTTGTCGATATTACATTTGATAACTTCTATAGTGAATTGTATTCATTAAATTCCTTTACATCCAAAAAATAGACGCTGTGTTGTACAATAGTGTAATGCTGTTTTTATGTTTACAAAGTTCCAACTTCCCGATTTTGTTCAAACTGGTGTATGCGTGGTTTATAAAAACTTAAACCGTCAATTGAACTTTGCCGCACACACACATGGAGAGAGAGCAGTAATAAAATGTCAGTTTGGCATGTAAAAGCAAGTTTTATACATCCGCACAACGTGCAGTAACGTTACAAGGAAATAAAATATTCGCTGTCCTGACGCCACACAACACCACGGATGATGATGTCACCCTAGTTCCATATTCACTGCAGTTTGCCTTCAAACTTGCTCCGTCTACCCGCCAATTTGGACAATTGAACTCCGTGTTCTGTTTATATTTGGTCAATCATGTGCATAGGAGTCCTTTGCTTGGTCACAACTTGAAATTGATTAAATCCTATGAGGGTTAGGATCGACACAGCTGTACGCATGCGTACTAAATGACATGACTCTCACTCTCTCTCTTTCTCTTTACAATTCACTCATCCCTTCAAGTAGAGGATCTACCGTTATTCATTCCCTACCCGCAGACCACAACTCTCGCCAGTGGCGGCTCGTTATAACGACTGATTAGGGACGCCGTTTTACGTGTGCTCTGCGGGATAGTATATTATGTGATGGGTGAACGAGTACTGCGTTAGGATAATGATGGTACGGCCGGTAATATGTACTAGAGGGATTTATGTAAGGATACGCGCCAGTTGTAGCATGTTTGTATGCCTTACTAGACCTGGGTGGTATGTTTAGATAATTGAATGATGTAGTTAGGAAGATTGTTAGTTGCCACAAACCGCAATCTGTAAACAGATAACGAGCGATCTCCATCCTGCGAAATTGTATCTGTTTAGGATAGGATTTTTAATATCCCAAGATCAACTACGGCACTGTTCACTTGTACTTTTATTATCGTGGCCATCTCCTCCCTTGCAATAAAATCGATACAAGACCAATTCTATCAATATGTGTAACGGGGATCTTATTTTCAGTGACCACTGTGGAAGGGCCAGTGTTCAACATCACCAGAGTCAATCGACTCCACATGGGACCTTATCTATGTATAGCCTCCAACGGGGTACCACCGTCAGTCAGTAAACGTATCATGCTTATAGTACACTGTAAGTGCACACAGAATAACGATAGATAAATCATTAGTCCCAAAAACCCTGCAAGGTTTGAACATTCTGGTCACGAAAGTGTACCTCCCTGAATCGACAAATCGTTATTATATTTGTTCATTCACAGAGCAGCCCTCTGTTTGGTAACATGTGTTTAAAAGTACACGTACATCCCTCCTCCTCCTCCTCCTCCTCACGATGTGATGCCTTAATTTCACACGGGTACACACACATATATATCTGTTATGACAGTTCATACATAAATTCAACTGTAATGATTATCCCATCATGAGCACACAAATCCCAGGATTATGTGCCAGCGATATACACCGTATGTTTATGATATGCTCGATATTGTGCAGTTCCACCAATGATCTGGATCCAGAATCAATTGGTCGGTGCGTATGAGGGTCAACAGATGACGCTGGAGTGCCATTCCGAGGCCTATCCCCGCTCAATCAACTATTGGACGCGCGAGAAAGGGGAGATTGTGCCACAAAGTAAGTGAAACATTGCCATACCACAGAGTGTCGTACAGTTTGCTCTGTATAGTATTCACACTTACAAATTGAATCGCGTGTGAATAGTAGTAGTAGTAGTAGTAGTAGTAGTAGTAGTAGCAATGGTACAAGTAACTACTCCCTAGTTTCATAGTTAGTAAAGCCTTTATGAAGTGAAACTTTAATTATATACCTCGGCTGCCGGCAGTTCGGACACGCTTCGGAACTATTAAATTCTTCACTTTGAATTGATGGCTGATTGTGCCGATTCACGACACTTGCCGTGATCTAACCGGTTTCTGTAGTGCAATTAGTTTTGTAACTCTGTTTAACATTACATCTATCTTCCCTGATAATCTAAACAGAACGACAGCCGAACAGCCAACAATTGCGTCGTATTCAACGTTATGATTCGATTTCTAGAACAATCTCGCCTCTTTTAAAACCTTTCAAGCAATAATAGAATACGAAATCATACATCATCACCCTCACCCTTCTTGTTATTGATTCCCCCTCCCCCTTGCGCTATTTATATTTTTCCATATTTTCCTTTCAATGGAATATTTATTCCATAATCATAACTTATTGTCTGCTCTAATATATTTCCTTCTTCGTACAACAATTTGCACATTGATTTTCGTTGTATTGTTGAATCACTTTTATGCCCAAGTAAGATTTGTTAGCTCTTAATATTTTCTTATGCCTTGTGTACAGGTGGTAAATACGAGCCAGTTCTGCTGGATAACGCTTACAAAGTGCACATGAAGTTGACAATCAAGGCTGTGACACCAGCGGATTTCGGTTCGTACAAGTGTGTGTCGAAGAATTCGCTCGGTGACACGGACGGTAGCATCAAGCTGTATCGTGAGTGACATTTGCCAATAACACGAACGTAAATACACACATATCTTCCTTACAAACGATGTTTTTTGTATTCTGTTGCAGCCATTCCAAAGCCATCACTCTCTCACAAGTCTGCAGGCGACAAATCAAATCGAAAAGGTAAAAATTAATTAAGAAATCACTTGCTGCATATGTTTTTCTAACGTCAGGAAAGTTGTTCTTCATATTTGGAAGAGACCAAGTATTTAGTTCATACAGTAACTGAAATGACAAACAACATACGTCTGTCTGTCTGTCCGTCTGACATTCTTCATAAATCTCTCGCACCTCGTGTGCCAAGTTTGGACAAAGTGGAAAAGTTCGCCGGCTTACAGTGAGCGCCTCTGGCGGCCTGGCGGGACAACGGCGGAATTCCGTGACAGCGTGCTATTAGAGATGTGTATCATGTAAACCATTGTATTAAGTCAACTCGCATTAAAATAAAACTACGCAAGACATAATTTAAAGTTGGTAATTTCGGGGCTATAAATATGAAAAAACACATGTCTCACAATTACAGTTTGTTTGAAAACCATTCGCGCGCGCGCGCGCGCGTGCACTCACCCTCCGTCTCTTGGTAGAACAATAAAACCGTCCGCAGTATGTCAGCGTTGGGAGATTAATTTAAGTTTCACAATTTAGCAACTTGAGAAATATGATTTTATCCCCTCGCGGTCTCATGCACAACTGTAATCAATTAGCGTCGCAATTAGCAGCTTCAGACAAATAAGCGGCCGTTTAAAACGCAAAGTATCGTGTTTCCGTAGAACATCAGACTTACTTTTCTGTATTGTTGACACATAACATTCTCTATAGACTATATATGTATCTTATTATGTATTTGTTCACACTACTTGTCATAAGTAAGACGCTCTGTGTTTGAAACATCCTCGTGCGATTAATAGCCAGAGTATGAAAATTGGCGCTCAACGTGGGGCCTAACTCCGCCAGCTCTATGCCAGGCTGACCGCGGCACAGTGTGCTCCTCGCGACGTGCGAATCACCGTTTAAACTTTTTAACGTGCGCGGGATGCATGCAACAAAACAATTTGTTTCACTTACCACCTCTAGTGCCGGGCCGGGCCCTGACACCGGTACTCGGTAGCTCGTTTGCGCTTATTCATCCGCCAGTGGTACATTTGTTGGCGTCCCTGTCGGATTATAATCTGCATAAGAACAACGGCTTTTAGCCTGTCTGCATATTGTAAAGAGCAGAAATGGTGAATTATGTCTGGTGCTTACGCCGAAGGAAACACTGATTTCAACACACGTACACACGTTTTTCAACCATCTTTATGTTATGTTGCGGCTGTCTTCTATCGTCTTATCAGCCAAGCAAAATGAAGCTAAATAAATCCATTATGTACGCGCGGGAATAAAGTACATCTAAAGATGTATATTCACGCATTAATTTAATGTGTGAACAACACAGAAACATATGCGTCCAACCACAACACTGTGTTATATTTAAAAGCTTCAGCTCTTAACTCTGCTCGTCATATTATATTTTAGTGATGTGCTGTTCTCATATATATATATATAACAAGCACATACTCATCCCTCGGGCTCTTGTAATCATAATATTTACATACATTTCATACTCGGGGTATATTACATATTTGTATATAAAATGTAAGTAAACATGTTTTATTTCTGTGAGAATGTTTACATGTACCCACCACACAATACATATACATACACACGTTAATACAAATCAACCATTCCCCCCCACCTCTGCTATTGAAGTGTGATGTTATGTACGTACGTATGTATGTATCAATCCGTCACTGATACTTCAGTGTCATACATAAAACTTTATATTTTCAGGTAAATTGAGAAAACATCCGTATTCAAACGATATAGATGATATAGCTGGCGATCTAGACGTATCTAAGCAAAGAGGTAATAATTCATGTGAAATATTTATGAGCCCAAATAACTTTCCGACATCCGTGGTGTGAATTATGCATGCCACTCACATATAAACACATGGTGGTGGGCTGTGTGAGGCAATTACATTTCTAACTTTCAATCATATACATGAGTCACATCAGATACTCGTATGCCTTGTAGTAATACTCTCTCTCCCTCTACATGTGTGTGTGTGTGTGTATTTGTTTAAATATTTGTACAGATGCAAAGCTGAGGGATCAACAATCAGACTCGCTGTCCCTGGAGGACGATGAATACTACAACAGCGGTTCCATATCACCGTGTGCTGTCGCATTCCTCACCATTGCGCTTGCGTGCGCACTCATGCTGTCCGGCCGCAGTATCTGAGTATGCGCAGTGCTATTTGGCTGACGCACTCGCCTGTACAGATGAGAGACACATATCAGACACAATGTTGTTGCCCCGCGCACGGACTTCTTACTATGTACTCGTTGTGCGCTGTGTGTTGTACGAATGTATTTTTGAGTGTGCAAATTGTGCCGATTTATTTCCAGAGCAATCATGAACTATTTTTGTATGCTTCCGGTTTAAACAGAGAAAACTCTATTGTAATTTAGCTGATAAGATATTAGTTTAGTTGAACGTTGACGTTTACATGAGCAACACCAGCTACACTCCGCAGTTCTCTTGTGAATATAAATGATTTTATAATATTTTACAACAATATCTGACAATGGAAATCCTGCTAGATGTATGAAGGCATTTACGAGCTAACACAACATGGAATCATGAATGCAGAATGTGTTTAGATGAAATAATTTCAATACATCGTCGTTCTTTCTTTCTGTAAAGGAATATATATGAGTTATAGTTGCATATGTTGCAATGTAAACGTCAGATCAGGAGAAATAGTTAGTTGGTAAGATTATAGACATTCCTCCTACTCTCCTCCTCACCTCCCCAACCCTTGGAGTCGATTGATTGTGTCTAGTCGTTAAGCAATAATAGTTCCTTTCGTACTAATTCTAGTTGTTAAGTACTGGCCGCTACATGTAACCAGATTGCTAAATGGCATTCCATTTATTTTGTAACTAATAAGTCAGCACAGGTAGTCTAGTTCCGATAGCTCTTAGTGTGATGGAGAAAAATAAAGAAATTTCATTTCTTTCAACTGTTTCTCTTCACAGGTCTATAGAAGTGATTCTCAGCTACGGATACCAATGTATGATATAGCTAATTATTATGATACGTTAATTATCAAATGTAACCATTAGTGACTAATGAAAAAATATTTGAACTGCATGTTGCTTTTATACCATTAAGTATAAGTAATTAAATTATAAAATACTTGTCCTAATTTTGTACATACTTCAATTATAATCATAAATATATGTATGAACTTTTTTATAAAAGGAAAACTCAAGCAAATTGTTCAATATTTATTCACGTGTACCCTTTCAACTACGGCGAGATTTACGTTAAATACTTGCACGCGCAGATCTCATTCATTAGCAAGTAATTAATATTTATTTTATAGCGTTGAAAAGTCAATTATTTTCCTTATAGAACAAGCGTTCATTATTCCGTATTGAAATTTCATTTAGTTTAATATTTTTCTTTGCGTGGCATTTTACAAAATACGTTACGGCTAACTCTGTTAGCATTTTCAAGTTCAAATATCTTTGTAACGGAACTATCTAGAAATCTGATTTTTTCAACGTTGTTAAAAGGGATTGAGAGAAATTAATTCAGCGGTGCTGAATTCAGTGCTTTTTTCAGAATTTGAATATCATTTACCGTTTGTCTGCTAGAGGCCGATAGATGTCAGACGATTTTACAAAAATGCCAATTTTACGATTTTTGCCAAATTAAAGAAAAAATACATTTTTAGTTACTTGACATAGATCGTATATAGACTATTTGGGACACGCTATTTTCAAAAATGAAGTCAAAATTGAGCTAACGACAACCGTTGGCCGGTTAGTATAAATTGTAATTCCGCTAATAACATATACAGTTCTAGTGTACTAACTACTGAACATACATTACCAAACTCATTCCGATGCTATAATTCAAATGCTAATTAACATGGGTCATTATTTAAATACTAATATTGCCACAACGTCGGCCCATTTGGAACCAAATAATAATTACACGCATTAATTTTTAATTACCCGATAAATTAGAAATAATATATAATTATTTCTATAGCAAATATATGTA
>JAGJTL010000176.1:547967-598141 GCA_022063505.1 Calosoma granatense
TTGTATGTTTCATTACATATAATTAGTATTTAATATGATTTTAACTCGAGCTAGTGCAAGCAAAGCACTGCTAATGAAAATCTTATTATGTTTTAATTAAGATTAGGATTAAATATAGTTCAAACAAATGTTCCTAGATGGAAACTCTAGTATCGTTTTAACAAAATCTTGCACAGTGTTTTCGTATTTCTTTTATATGTGTTCTTGTATACAAGTATTATTACAATATTGTTGTTCACATTTCATTGGAAATTCATAAAAATATCTTGGCGAAGAACACATTTATTTAAAAGATTCTCTAATTGAAAAGAAACGATGAATTACATGGAAAGTAGAGAGAACTAGGAACGATATTTAAAAAGATTCTGTAAAGTGTAGGCGCGTGGAATATAAATGAGAAGTAAAGTGGAAGAGAAGCGCGCAAACTTACGAAATCTTTTTGACGAAACGGAAAGATTCTTTCAGATTTTCAAACGCCGGCTACTTTGTAACTTTTCCTGATTTATTTCCAGGCCTATCCATCGTTTAAAAACGTATTTTTCTTCTTATTATTTGTTAAATACAAGCGTAGTATACCTTTTTCCGTAACGTATTCATAAATATTACTCGCTTTTATACTAAACTCTAATACTCGGTATTTTCTGTAGAATTTGAAAGCATCTTTTGGAATCATCAAACTGATTTGCGTCTCTCTGTCTTGCTCTTGTTAGAATACAATTTAAATTAAATTCGCGACATCGCTTTTAGAAAATGGTGACACAATTCAGTGTTCGGAACGTTGTCCAATTTGTTCTTTAATTATTCTTCCAGTAGAAGGTAGTGGAGACAGATGAACGAATGATGGAAAGGAAAGAAGAAGTTTTGAGGGAACCGGAAGTTTAACAAAAAATTATTCTCATTTCTGTTGAACGTGATATGCTTGGTTACAAATACAAACTGTACTGAGTGTGTTATTTTTCTAAAATTTTAATAGCATGATCAGAATCCCAGCCATAAGATCATATAGACAGTTGCAAAATGTTTTTACAAATATTACCAATTCAAAAAGTATGCATTAATAAAGCAATGTGCAAGCAACTCTATGTGCAAATTCGATTATAAGAAGTTAAATATGGTAAATATAAGATAATGACAATGATTTTATTATATGAAACAAAATATATCCGCACACGGCATGTAGATAATTACATAAACATAATTGACGAAGTGGGATTAATTAATATATTTCGCATGAAATCATCTCGTAATTGCAAATTAATTGGAATGGAAACAATGTTTATATATAATTAAATTCCTTTCACAGGCATATCAATTTTTTACATTTTATTGTGTATATTGAATGTTATTATAATTAAAATAATATTACCAGTTATATAGGCTTCGTTTATACAAAATATTCTTTAATCAAACATGGTTTTGTTTTATTAATATTTTCAATGGATATCGGTGATTATTCGGCCAGAATAACATTGCTAATTAATTCGTATATATTTCTATAATATTCGCTAAGAATTAATTACACTTAGAAGAGCATCTTTCACAGAACAGTCAGTTAGCAAAAATAAAAACAACGAAAAGAACAAAACAACAATCGGGGGCAGAATCCAATATTGCTCTTTATTCTCTCGTACGTGATCCGTTTGAGATGCGTGTAGCGCTCGCAGCGCCACCCTGACGGTGTGTTGTTGTATTACAAACAGACAATACACCTATTTGTATGTAAAGGTGCAGCAGAACAACAGATACATGTTATGGCCGTGATCGGAAATTGACCAATTAGCAGCCGCAGCACGTTCATATGAGAGCGCGCGAGCGCGCGAGCGCGCGGGCACAATGTTCTGGATAAACTCAACTGATCACAGGAAGAACGAAAAGCGATCAAGATCCGGGCCGGTAGGACATGTTTAGATACTGTAGCAGGGATATAGGGGGCGGGGGTGGTGCTTACATCCATTCCATTTGTGATGTCTGATGACATGATTTTCGAATTGCACTCTCACGCCAACGAACGGATTGCTATCTTACAATCGATTAGGAGAATCATGAACGGAATTTCTAAACAGTCAACACTCACCAACGTACAATAAACCCATTTTTATTAGTATTATTTGCAATGTTGAACCAAGTAAGGAATCAGTCTTAATGTATGTACAAGTAATGTATGAATACGGAACATGTTGTTCAGAATCAAATGATTTATATAATTCGACAGGGGACATAGTAGGTATGTACAATTATACAAATAACATAGAATATTTAATTAAAGGAACAATTATTATACGAGTGGCATGGTAGGTATTGCTTTCAGATTTCAATATTTAAAGATGAAGAAATCAAAGTTAATTGTTGTTGCATAATATCACATGCAGAGAACAGATTCTTCAGCAAAATTCATTATTACATAATTAGAAATTAAAAACAAATAAATATAAATCACAATCATATCCAGTATGCCATGGTTCGCAAGCATGTCAATACATGTGATAAAATGTAAAAAAAATATAAAACAATTATACAACAATTAAATACACATCCACATATCATTTACAAACTAAACTTATAAAATCAATGAAATTGTAAGCTATTTTAGTCTGTACTACTCACATATAGTACAGGTCGTGTAATTTGGCAGTTCAAGGTCAACGTTTGACAAATTACACAGACAGTACTTCGGTAGTACAAGGTTAATTCTTATATTTCCCAATAAGTTTTACAATTTTTTTATTTACACATATTTCTGGAAGGGAAACAATTATTATAAAATTTATTTACAGCCATAAAATTAATAATTATTTGTAAATTGTACTCTTGCATATACTATAGAGTGGCCAATAAATTGTCAGCATTTTAGTAATTGTTTAGACAAAGCAATCTTAAATGCAAGAGATGAAAAACAAATGAAATGTTTAGGAACCTCTCCATTCGAAATAGCATTCGCGTATACATTTGCGCCATCACAGAAAATCAAGGAGGCTTCAAATTAAGCATCATTCAACACGTATTCTTTAAATAGTTTTAGTTCTTTTCCAGGAGATATCAGAAGAATAGTTTAGTAATGTATTATTGTACACAATTGGAATAAATTACTTGACGCTTCTGTTTGAATAAAACTTCTGGCAGACAGGAATAATTACGGGCTTAATAAACTTATCAGCGTGGTCAACTCTCAGTTCAAAATAAGTTTTTCCCCGATAACTCCTGCAAAGTCCTACAAATCTTATTTCAGAAAAGAATAACCGAAGCGGTGAGAGGTGAATGGAAGTGACGGCAGGGGTGGATGTTCGATGCTCTTCCAACTTTCATGGACACGTGGTGGTGGTGGTGGTGGTTGACATCACCAGCAGGTTAAGAATAAATAATGAGATAGACAAAACCCAGAGCAATACGCCTGAAGGTTTCGTCCTGGGTGTGGAAGAAAGATAATCATCTGACGTCTTCTCCGAAGCTGCAGCGGCTGTTTCTCTTCCGTCAGTCGGACTACTCCGGACATGGAAATCTGCCAGGACAAACACAAACACACACAGATTCAGTGAGTGTCATTTGTCATTGGCATAAGTCTTCCGACACAAGCCAGTCAGATGTCATTAAATCACTGCATGCCCCACAGACACACACACACACACACACACACACATGCTGCACGCATGGAGGCCTTTATCGAATTTATCAATTATTTCCACACATACACACAAATCACAAAACCAGCAGCAAAAACGTTATAAATGGATTTCAAATCTGGAAATCCTGTTGTTTTTTGCGTATGTTTTTCATTGCGCATGTCAAGCGATGCCGTTTTGTTGAATATAAACAAAGTTCACCTGTAGTAATCTTTCCGTAATTAATTAATGAAGATAAAGAAATATTTAGAGAAGTCATTTGTCAGTTTACGTGTGGAATTAAATCCAATTATATCTTCGTAAAGGTGAGTAAATATCATTTAAATATACCAACAAAATATTCTATTTTATCTAATGATTTACGCTGCAACCATCCGCATTCGATTTGGTATTCTCCTCTGAATTCGCGGTTCTAAAACCACGAAACTTTATATCCGATAAAGGTCACAATACGTTCTAAAGGTCAGGGAGCGGATCATAAAATTCTACGAGGTCTATTAGACCGAGATCTTTGCTGAATACAATATCCAATGCTTTCAAAAACGTTAAAACTTTATCCCCTTGTTACTGGCGAGAAAATTGTTTAATCCTCCGTGTTTTAGATTTCATCAAAACGTTTAAGCGCGCGCGCGAATGAGACTGTTTTGTTTTGTTTGTTTTCATTTATATTTTATATGTAATTGTTATATTTGCACCCCGGGGAACGGAGTTGTGGGGTGGATTATTGGGGGCATCTATGCAAAAGGGGGTTAATTGAACAATTTAACGGTTTATTAAATATAACGAGCTGACTTTTCTTTCAACACTGCAAGTTTGAGTTTCTCAAGTTGTGGAACAAGTACGACGATGTATAAATTAACTTGTACAGTCAGGTCCGGCCGCAGGGGGAATAACTATCGGAATTCACACTATTAAATAGCATTGAGACAATTTATAAACGGGCCTATTAATGTGATAATTACGAGAGTTTAATAATAATTAAATTATATCCTATACTACTATTCCGCGAATTTAAACTCAATCCTCGACGATGGTGAAAATACTCTGATGGTATGATATAAGTTTTATGAATCTGAATAAAGTTTGTACTGTATAAATTTAGGATAAAATGTTGGCCCCACGCATAGCGTACTCTGTATGTTGCATATCTGTGAACGAGAGTATGAAACAGAGATGTACATAGTAGCCAAGTTAGTAAGTGTGTGTGTGTGTGTGTGTGTGTGTGTGTGTGTATGGGAAGATGATAAAATTGCCAATCCCCGCGGAACACTTAACTTCACGAGTGGCTCAGTTTTTGTCTTGTTAAACTGGCAATTTCTCATCGATTTAATAATCATGCTCCATTTAAGATACTGCTACTGCCACCACCACTGCTGCTTCTGCTACTAGCAGTCTTACCTCCTCGCTGCTCCTTCGACAGGTCCGGGCTTAATATTTCATTAATAATGTCTGACTTGGGAACGGCGGGCCGCGTCTCTTTCTGCCGATCGCGCAGTTTTTTATCTGCAATTTAAAACAGTCAACCCATATCAGATTTTCGGCCAATAAATTATTCATACTATAGAAAACAATGCGACGTCTATTGTGACCTTACCTTTTGTCTTTTCTCCTTGTGGACTGGTCGCTAGGATTGTTGTGATTACGGGCCTGGCAGTTGACGGATACGGAATTTCTATACACACACACATGTAGTTAGAAATCAATCTGAGCCAGGTGAATGGAAGAGAATGAATCCTAATTGTAGGTACTCGGATCTTTCTTTAAATAGAAATATAATATGAATTCTACGGTAAGTCTTATTTAATGTTTAGTTAAGTTTATTCATAAGAACGATGTTCCTTTGACTACACCGTATATAATTACACAGCATACGTCAATCTTTTGTACACGCCATGCGCACTCCATTAACGGAAGATACGCACACAAAGTAATATTAATATCAGTGACATCCGTGCCTTTCTACTAATATCTCATCTCTCTCTCTCTCTCCTTCTCTCTGTGTGTGTGTTACGCGCGCACAGGGAATTCGTAAGTTTGTCTTCCTTGCTGAAATTGAAAATATAAAGGCTGCCGAACAATAAGAGGCAGAGAAATTCGGTAATTAAAATCGAAATGAGTCGTGCAGATATTTTGACAAGCATAGCACGACGTTGTCGTACCTTGTGAGGTAAAACATTTCTGAGGTAGCTTAGATAGCTATAGAAGGTTTGTTGATACGATCGATGCGAGATTTCTCACGAGCAAATTTAAAAAGGAAGGAAGTACCAGTTCAATCGTTCCGGCATGAATGCAAAGAAAAGCATCGCCTTGAATGTGCAGTCTGCGGTTCCCGCGCTTCATGATACAGCGCTACCAGTGGCGTCACATAGAGGTAGGGATATAGTAAGGAGCATAGACTGGAATTATCTAGTCTTGTTTTTGCGAGACAGCCTTTAAAATTATTTCTCCATATTTTTTTGATAGAATTATCATTACTAAACCAAATTCTACAAATTATATTATATAAATTCAGAAGCTCAAATGTTTATTTGAAATGGAACAGATCTTATAAAATGATGGGTTATAAAAAGCTAGTTGTTATTAAGCGTTGACTCTAAGCCACTGGCACTGTCTATCTGTACCGTCTGTGATGACGTTTAACCCTCGAGAAAGCTCACCAAGGTTGACAAAAGCTCAACACCACTGTAGGCAGCACAGAGGGACTAGAGGGGGTGGGGAGGTGAAGGCACGTGCAGAAGATGATGGACGACCGGCTGTCATTTACAGATTCCAGTTTTACACATCACACAAAGGCGTTCTCCGGAATCGCATTCGAATTCTACGAGAGCCATCTTCCGACGTGAAAGAATGCCGTGAACTTTTGCACCGCGAGCAGCCCATATTTTAGCATAACACACATCAGTCCCTTCGTCCCCGCCACGGCACTCAAACCCTGCGCTGTCGACCCGACAGGTCGCCGGTAACACACTCGGCATTGCCGCACGTTCCGAATCAGTACTAAATGCATTAACTGCGACATCCGTGCAAATCGCGCTACGAGAAGGCATATTCAACATCGTGAAATGGAATCAGATAACATTGGCAGTGGATTCTGCGGTTGGATATTACAAATAAATTACAACAAAGACCGCTGTTTGGTTTTACTATCCAACTATTCGGCAAGACTTTGCAAGTAAATTTCAAAAACTTCTATTATACTTTCACAATGAAGCGAAAAATAAAATAATACTATATGGTATGGCCTGCGGCGGGCACACTGCACATGTTTAAAGTTTTATATAAATTCACATGGGCTTCAGTTCATATTAAGTTGGTGAAGTGCTGGTCGAACTTACGGTAGAGTTTGATGCTTCCGTCCGTCTCGCCGAGGGAGTTTTTTGACACACATTTGTAAGTACCAAAGTCGGTTGGCCCCACCGACTTGATAGTCAGTTTCATGGTCACCTTATAAGCGTTGTTCAAAAGCATCGGTTCGTATTTGGCTCCTGCGAACATACACAAACAAATATCAACATGAAATGGACAGACATTTTATTATCCATTCAAGTTTTCAATTTAAATTCACATGTCCTGAGATCACAACAGTAATATGAATGATGTCATTATGTTTACACTGTGTAATACACTCTCTACTCCTGCCTCCGTGTTTTTTGGGTAAAAACTAACAGATGTTTCCAGTTGCAAATATGGCTTTAAACATCATCTCCGTGTACTTTAGCCGAAACTTTTCCGATAAAACTACAAGGAACACATTCGCAAACAAACTCGTCTTATTTCGGTGACGGTGAAGGATACAGCATTACGGTGCGAGGCGGGGTGCGGGAGGCAGAACTCGTCTCTCGGTCGGTTAAATTAAAAACTGTAAAGTAATTCGAGAGGGAAAAGCGTTTCATTTTATTCGAGAGAAAACTCTCTACTCTTCGCTAGGTTGACAGAGGGTAGAAACCGATATAGCCTCTGTAAAAAGTTGTGTAAAACGACACAACGTTCCTCTCTGCCTGAATGTAAATCGTATACTACTTTAAATAACATGTATCTGTCTGACATTGTACAACCTACGCTGTTACATCTTCAATGATCAGTTGGAAGAAAACTCTGTTTATTTTCTTAGTAAATATATTTTTAAATCCAGATAAGCGTCAGTATATTCTAATACCGTCATGATTCTTGTTAATATATATTAGTTTACGCTGTACATGTACATCCATGTTCTCCTATCGTTACAATGAAACCACACCTCCCCCCCCCCGCCGCTCTACTCTAACCATTTCGTTCAGCTTGTGTAATGCCATAATGTACATTTAACTCTGCCAGATTACCATGAATATTTCAAACATCGTACAGCGCGTTATATCGTGTAATATTTGGCTATTGTGATAGTTGGCCAATCACAATACACACACACGTGCCCCCATCACGGGCCCCCACTAATGAAGAATTCATACACAGCTGATCTGAGCGACCGTGTTCAGGATTTTCAAGAACCGGTAATTTGATTCGCTTTATCCGTGGCTACTTTCAAATTCACCGGGTGTCGTTCGGTTTTTGGGATGAATCTGACGCTTGGTGCGCACGTCGAGACGACGGGTGTCGATGTGTCGATCACTAATATTAACCGTCTGAGGTGAAATTGGTTTCAGTGTTGTATTGAAACAATATTGTACTAGTGAAATATCTTTATTTGTTTATATAGAACATATAAAATATATTGGAAACTGGATTTTGAAATTACTACCTCGGATTTTTTATTTTCAATAACGTCTATTAATTTTGCAACATGATATTTGTTGTTTAATATTCTAACTGCATGAGTGCCTTGATTTTTGTTATTATTTCTACGCCACTGAAGATGCTTAAAGGGAAATAATTAAATTTCCATCAACATTTATCCAATTTTGAATCCATGTTCTGGGATGTCTTAAGTAATGGTTTCAATAACTATATATTGTTGAAACACATTCATTTTAATAACAAATCGTTATGATGTATACCCACTCCCTTTAAACCCTATACCGGAAGTTCCCTGTGTGTCATTATCATATCCGTTAGCACCCTACTGACACCCTTCACATATGCATACATGTATACATATGTGTGTTTGTATATGAGAGCTCTATATACACCTATATACTATTTGTATATGTACATGTATATCAGGGGATGTTGATACCGATTTCTGTGTACACAGATAAATTGAAATACCGAAAATAGATGCTCATGTGATACAAAACTTCCCACCACTAAGCCTGGTGGATTTCACAAAGTATTTTCAAAATTAACCAAACACGTTTTTGATTTTATTCTGAATTTATTCCACACACTATATTTAAACGAGAGTAATTTGTATTTGCAAATATATATATAGTTCATTATCAACTGTTTATTTTAAGGGCAATTAATGTGTTATTAATTGATCTATAAAGCTAGAGACATCATTAAACTCTCTTTTTCTAGTTTATTACATAATGTTGCCGTGTCGGAAGACCGTGCTGGTGATTATGTATACGCTATGCATATTTATGCGTTGCTGTTATTGCAAATCGCTTATTGAGGACAGCCGTTACGAAAACATATCCATAATTAATGATAGTACACCGCTATTTAATGATATTATTAGAACACGTTATCTACGTCCTTTGCCGAATATAATTATATAACAATTAATCAACTTTAGTCTACACTCTACGCGCGTGCGCGCGAACGAGCGAAATATTTCGTTGGCTAATCCATAGAACGCGCGTTTGTATCGGCCGCAGGAATTTACATTTTAATCTCTGATAATAATTACTGACAAATTTCTAGTAATTAGCAACCACAACATAGTGTATATATATATATATGTGTGTGTGTGTGTGATCAATTAAACTTTTAACGGATTAAAAACCACGCTGCAGAAAACTAACAACGAATAATAATTGTTAATTAATTGTATGTTTAAACAGGGATTATGTACTTCTATAAACTGTAGTGTATGCAATTGTATTTATTAACATTCGCTTCGGGTTTCGTTTATAACCTTGCATTAATATTTCTGCTAAATTAATCAACCACTTATGCAAGTATGTAATGTGGGTAGCTGTACTTTCTTTAAATACTGACTAACATAATTAACTTTACATTTTTGTATTTGTGTGACGTTCTGTGTATATGTAATGAAAAAAATACCGTCTCATAAGTAATGTGGAAAGATGTATATTACAAATTTGAGCAATTCGGCGTATCAATTCGCCTTTGCATTACGCAACGTGGCGGAACGTTACGTAGTGCACATATTATACTGTGGCTGGCTACAGCGTTTATTCGGTGCCAGGGAAATAAAAGAAAGATCCTTTTTCATACAATACACGAGCAACTTTTCAATCTAATACAATATTGCCACACACACGCGTACATACATACATGAATGTCTGGCATTCAGCGTGATATTCCGATATATATGTGCATGTGTGTGCATGCATGTATGTACATACGTAGCGGGTATCGTGTCCCATTTATACAAAACTACAGAATAGTATTCAGTAAAAGTTGTACAGATTCGTTCTTTTTTTAAAAGTAGTATATATTATTGCAGTGTGTGCAACAATTAATATATTTTGCGTAACTGTTTAATTTATTTCTCGCTAAGGATTGTAATGTATTGTAGGTTGTATTGGTAGTATATCATTACTGAGTACGTCCCTGCCCCAAATACCTCCTCCTCCTCCTCCTCACTGCGCTGAGAAATAGCAACAGTACTAGTGTACTAGTTTGCTCGACTGTACATGTTCTAAAATGTTTCCGGCGAGAGAACTAGAGATGGTTCCATGTAGAAATGATTATTATAATATCGCACGAACACTTGCAGATTATAATGAGAAGTTTGCGTGTTTATTCTCGTACTACACACACACACACACACACACATACACACGTGTTACATAGCTCGACAGTACGGTACAAGTATGATATTATATGCCAGTGGGAGTGTCCCTCACAACACATATACTCACCTCTCTCTCTCTGCGGCGAAGAGTAATAACACAAGTTTATTTCATTTAATACCTGTAGTTCAGTACAATTATTTAGTTGTAGAATATGTTACCATATTTTATAAAATACTAACATTCCCTAGAGTATGTAAATTTGGTGGTTGCGCTAAAGTCACCCCGGAGAAAAATGGTGGAAGCGCTTAAAATAAAATATCTTAAATTTATTATATTCCAACTGCATTCTATAAATAAATATATGTACAAAATTAAATTTGCAAAAATTTTGGTGGAGGCGCCAACAGCAAAATTTGGTGGAGGCGCCAACTATAAATTTTAGTACAGGTGTATAAAATATAATTGTTTTCAAATAAAATTATTTTAAACTTTTCTATTAGCACATTACTTAATTTGAACTCGATTTAAAATTAATTTTCTCAATTGTAAAAATTGGTGGAGGTGCCAAAATATTAATTTTTATCTTGCAGATACAATGGTGTATAGTAAATATGTGTATTCATGTACTGTAATTGTCAACATTTACAATGTGTGTGTGTGTGTGTGTGTAACACCACACATGCGAATGTTACGCCAGCCCGTGGCGTAAGAATGAAACACACTGTGCCAGTAACAGAACTTTCGCGTCTCCTATTTATGTTACACTTGAATTACATATTATATTATGTTGATAATACTGCACCGCACATACTGCTAGCACAACGCTGCGGTGATACAGATAAGTTAAACATAATGATGCTACTCCAGCACGGAACAAATCACAGTCAGTGTCAGAAAAACTCCACAAGAAAAATAACACATTTTACACTTATCCTTCCTACCATTACATAAGCAAGACCAGGAATAATTTTACTTAATATTTAACCAACAATTCCTAAAAACTTCCTAAAATTAATTTGAAATTTTGAGTCATACAATTCCTTCGGAGAATGCTTCCTAAAAATAGAACCATTCTGTGGAATTTCTTTCAAAATGCATCCAATTATTGAAAAAAAGTCACTCGCTGAATGATGCTTGAGTGTCGTCTGTGATTGGATGACATTATTCAAAATACAGGTCTCTTCAGATAATCGCAAGGAAACGAGCAACAGCAAAGAACATGCAGTGGTGGTGGTAGCAGCGGAGCATTTACCTTGTGCTATTATATCGCCCCGTTCCCGGGTCCAATAATTGATGGACTTGGGGTAGGCCTCCGAGTGGCACTCAAGCGTCATTTGTTGACCTTCGTATGCCCCCACCAGCTGGTTTTGTATCCAGATCATTGGTGGAACTGTAACACAATACAACCATGAAGAGCACATGGAGCGAAATCAATTTACCAAATCACTTGGCCGTGAAGTAGGGAGTGAATGTGTGTACGGAGCAAGGGGTGGGTTGAACTTACAGTGTACAATGAGCATAATACGTTTGCTGACCGACGGTGGTACCCCGTTGGAGGCTATACATAGATAGGCTCCCATGTGGAGGCGATTCACACGGGTAATGTTGAACATTGCCCCCTCGACACTTGGCACTGCAAGAAACACAACCGGCACATTATTTCTCAAACGTTATCTGTGGATTTAATTAATGAACTGGTAACGTGCGATTAAGCCGCGTGTAATGTCCCAGTGGCGGCGAATACGGGATGTTTTCTCAACAGAAATACTAAACATCAATAGTTTACACCTCGTGTTCTAGAATTCTTCCAAAGCTTTCCAACGAAAGACAATTTTACTCTTTTATTAACCGACTTTATTAATCTTTCATAAACTTACCGGACCGTCGTCAATTCTCTGCTTCATGAAATACTGATGATAATGTTTTAGTGATCAGTTTCATCGTTTCACGACGCTACTGTAATTTAATTAAACATCCGTCGATAGTGAAACGTGCTAACCTAACGAGATATTCCTTATCAAATAGATGCGGCCGATACAAGAGGTACACCGCACCGAACTAACTCACTTTATAGCGATCGTAAATGCGTATTATAGCGGCCCAACTATAAAAACGCATTATAGTTGCGACGGTAAAGTATTAAATCTTCCCCTTTTCATTTATACAACGACTCTAGCAAACATACACACGTGTGTGTGCGTGCGTCATGGGTACATTGCCGACAAGAGGGACACGTGACCGTCAAAATACTGCGGACACAGCAAGGCCCAGGAATCAATGAGCAAGAAAATCGACCTTTTTACTTTCAATAGAAGTTTTTGAAAATTATTTCAAAATAACAATCTTTTCACATATATTTACCTAATTCTCCATTTACAAAACGTACATCATCAGTAATATGGGGTTAAGTCCAAAAATATCGTACGACCATGAAAAATCTTGTAGATCAATCTTTGATAAAAAGTCTCCAGGGGGCGACCTCGCTTTAATTTCCTCCATTTACGTCACAATGTAAAACATTTCGCACATTATCCAACATTTAAACACACCAACACCAACAACAGCAGCAGCAGCAGGAGTAGTAATTAAATTCAGGGGTAAGAGGAAAACACTAGGACAATCACGCGGGAGAGACTTGGAGATTTGCAAACCGATAAAGGGGTTACGCGGAGCTGTTAAAAGTGAAACCGAAATTAAGTATGATAGTGTAGCAGTGACACACAATTAGTGTTAATTAGCATGTGTCACGCGACGCTACGGATCACGCACTCTATAACAGAGAGCGCGCGCGCGCATGCGCCCCTAAATCATCACAGTACGCTGTAACCGAAAAGTAATTGGCTGGTTATCGCATGAAAGTTGAATTACACATAGTGGCGCGCACCTCATTATCATTTATCAGATTTTAAAGCGATCCGCCAGAATTGGAAACATTATCTTCCTACCTATACACTTGCAAAGATCGTATCTCTAACGTTTCAGATTCGGTAGCACCAGTTTCTAAGGTGGTAAATATTACAAAAAATCCAATTCTTCCTTTATACACTGGTAAGGTTCACAGAAATATTCAAATCTATCTTTAATGACCAGTTTCAGTGTTCATTTGAATTAATTTTAATGCGCTTGCAGTTTTCATCCGCGGAAAATATGACGCCATCAACATCCATTTGAGAAGATTTAATACGCCGACTTCATTTCAATGATGCATTCTGTTTTTATAATCAGATATTTACCCAAGTCTAACAAGGGTTGCCTTCAATCACTCTAAAACTTACTGAATTTTAAATGCACGCTTGCAATTTTTGAGATGAATTCACTGATATGTTTTTGTAATCAAATCCCGGCGGATATTTACTGCGTTATAATAAATGTTCTAAGAGACAATTAGTTTGAAACTAATGCCGTTCACTGAATGTTCTTGCAGTTTCCTGCATAGTGAATAAATTACTAGCTGGTAGAATAGAACTGAAAGTAGACGGTTTAAGAGCGAGAATCTAGTAGATTTTTAACTAAACTCCCCCAGGGAGACATTTATTAGTAACCAAACGGCTATGTAAAATGCATGAAATTGCAATTTCCGACAAGTGAAAAACAGTGGGCATAACGTACATGCTTGTCTGTCGATTAAACGTTTCAAATGAAATTAATTTCATCCAACAGGGAATATGGCCAGTGCATGTGTATGGTCAGCATTCACAAATTTCCCTTGCAACGGTCACACAATCATATCATAATTATGGAATTCCATTGAAACGAAATTTAATTAAAAGAAGCAATTACGATTTATTTAATTAATAAATTAATATTACATGCTTTCCCGTGCAATCAGCCTAAATATGGTATCAGGGTAATATGATATTAATGGTAGGGGGTGTGTGATTGCGTTTATAGCGAAATAAATCCATAGTGGGTGGGTCAGAATACAATGCTTCACAATGGACCATGGTCCGTATAAGGATGTTTACAAATTGTGAATTTTATAGAATAATTTTCATCAGTTGACATTCTGGAATTTTTTCTTTTATCTTAGCTACATCCTACACATATTTTCTTTCTGATTATTTTTATCATATTATTTCCGTGCCCATCCTCTCATAAGACATATATGTTCTTCATACTTTATATTGTTGAATACTTTTTTCAATTTTACAAAGTACTCGAGTAAAATGAAATTAATATGAACGGCAACTGATATATAAGAAGCAGCTATTAAATTTAAAATTACTTTGCATGTAGGAAAATTTAGGTACATGGAAAAATTAATTCGAAATAACCGTATATAATAATACTCATATGACAAAAGCTATCCAGGCACATATATGAGCACGTGTATTAATATGAATATATATATTTACTCCATATCAATAGCTCAGCTAAATAAGGCAGGATGAATCCTGGGCTCTTAACGGATAAGCAACAATATAAACATCACATGAAATGTTAGACGCAAGATTTTTCCACTTAAATATCCCGGTAAAAAATGTTTCAAGGGAAAATATGACAGACATATTAAAAATACACATATGAATACACGTGGGCCCTTACTTCATTCTAAATAGTTGAAATACCTCAAAGAAACTGACTTCAGAATGAACTGCTGCCACGCACAAAATGGATGGAATTCATGCATATAGAAAAAAAGAGATTCATTATAAAACAAATCAATTATAGGGAAATAAAATATTTTAATTAACTGTTCAAGAGTTTTCCAGAGGACAGGAGGAGGAGTAATCTCACGTATTTTCATGCTACCTTCGGAATTTTCAATAAATACATTCAATAAGTTTTTAATAAATGAAATTTCTTTTGACAGTGATTTTGTTTGAAATCTGTTTGAGGCCGAATGATGAAATGTTTTATGGAAAGAACTGACGGGGTTTTTTGTGCCCTGTGCTATGGGGAATTAAGTGGCTCTTATTTTGTTATGGTGGTAGTACTGGAGGTGTGCATGAATTAATATGTGCTTCCAATCCATACAAACACATATTTAACAGAGAATACGGCGTAATGAGATCCATAGCTTGACCGTCTCAGAAACATGGGTCTTTTCCAAAGATATAATAAAATTTACAATCAACAACAAATATCAACGATTATAGAACTGTCTATAAAGAAAAACAAAATAAAAGAACCGTCTTCAATGATGCATGATAAATATATAAATTCACAAATACTAAACCAGAGACGACGACAGTTGAAACACTGTCTACAGACTAGCAAAACTCCGTACGCTAGTACGATTGTGGCGCTATTGTTCCGGGCAAGGTTGTAAGATAATCACGCGCATAATAACTAAACACTCCCTGAATGCTCGCCCGTTTCCAGATTAAGTGTTTCTAGATAACAACCGGGAACACTTGAGCCAACAGTTATACGGTATTTTAACACAGGATACGCGAGAAATGATGACGACACTCTTCTACTTCCAACACCAGGAGCAAGTAGCCACATTGCATAGTCTATGCACACAGTGCAACGTGACACGAACATTACGTATTCCAAACTGCTCTTACTCTTAACTTTTACTCTACAGATCTTACAGAAACTTTAGATTTTTCTGTAAAATCAACAGTTGATCTGCTATCATAATAAATAGATGCTAAATTAATTATAAATACAAATCCCCCAATGAAAATTGCTATTGAAAAACGATTAAATTCCTGCATTTTTCATCAATATTTCCTATTGTGATTACAAGTAGGGTTGGACGACAGCCGGAACTGCGCACACAAATAAACCGGAAGAAGATCCGGTGGATAAGTTCACCGGAATTCATGAATAAATACCATTCGGCCATTCAAAGGACATCGTCCATACATACATACATACATACATGTAAAGAGCCGCTCTCTCTCTGTATTGATATGAATGAGGTACATTATATCTGAACGTTCACAAGTGAATTGAGAAAAGAAGAGCAGGGAAGTTTTTTGATCACATTGTGAACGAGCATATTATTATATTGTCATACAGCCTATGCTGTATTGTTACGGTTTTTTTAATAATTCATATATTATTCAATGAAAATTTCACTTTGGTAATTTGATTATTATACATCTGTATCAAGAACAGACATGTCCTCTTTACAAGAGTTTCTCTAAAATCCTATTACTGATTTTATTAACTCACACCTTCGCAGAACAAAGTTGCAGCGCAATTAAACAACACACAATTAACATTAATTATAACGATGTCAGTTTTGATTGACACGTTATTAGGACAGCATGTAATTAATAAAAACTAGTTATGAAAATAAAATTAATTAATTCTCACTGAACTTTTTGTCTGTTGTTTGTTGAATTCAAACTTTCCCATTTGCACGGCGTATGTTGGCTGTGGTACGTATAAATCTGTACAGTGTACGTATATATGCGTGTATTAATTTACATTCAAATATTATTTATGTGTTAATGCATACATAACTTTCTGTAAATTTACAAGTTTCCCCATTGCAGTGGCTCGTTGTGAGTGAAAATAAAATCAGATTACAGACATTACAGCTCATATTTAAATTAGATTTCATCTGCATACATCACCTCCAGCTATACAATAATATTCATTTGAAATTTTTAATGAATCCAGTTTCAAATGATGTGTATATTTCATTATATAGGTATGTGAGGATGTATAGTATATTTTTAAATGATTCATCATTCTGCGAAATACTTGTATATATCTACGATAAATCAATATTATAACCAGAAGTAAATAACGTTTCATTTTCCGGCTGGATCCATCGATATTTGTATATTGTAATAAGTGTATTAGAGCGAGTATTTTGATCCATAACCGCTTAACCAACATGCAAGTCTTGTGATCCAATAAACACCTTGCTAAACTTGTAAATCCCGGTATATTAAGGGTTACTCTAAACTATACTCCCGTTTACCAAACTGCATAGGGTAAAGTTGTACAAACTTGTTCTTTGTTTATACTTGCACACATACACGCACACTCATGTTAACAAGTAAATACCTGTACATACACTTACACACAGACATAGCTGCAGTTACCTGTTATCTCAACACCTCATCCAATCTCAGTGAAACTGAGCACACAAGCACAGAGAGCCATTACCAGGGACTAAATGCATTTATTTGACTTTATGATGCCAACACACACACACACACATACACAAACACATAGAGAGAGAGAGAGAGAGACAGAGAGACAAGTATGTAAGTGAAACTACAGTAATTAATATCAGTCGTGCATTTACTAATATGCCTGTCAACGTGGCCATGCTTGGCTGTTGTGAAATTTATGTCAAAGCGTGCCACGGGTCTTCAGAAGTAATTATTTCTCTCGCTACTATATATTTTATACGGCCGTTAGACAAAGCCTCGCCGTTGTTGTATTAGAAAGCATAGTGAGCGTCACTCCTTACTCTGTAAGTGTTTAAAGACAATTATTTCTATAAAATAATTCACAAACTGCAACAACTGCAAAGTTGAGCGGACGTCATAAATTTAGCCGTCACATCCATTGCGGGTTTTCTTTACGAAAGCACTTCATTCATTCAGTGTTCATGCGACTAATGATGTATTTCATAAATGGCTATCGAGTTTCGTAGATTTTCTGACGCTCTCGTTCAATACCACAATTTGCTATGCCGGCGTGTATATTGTTGGTTGGTCTGCTGCGCTTATATTTAAATTATATATTTAATTACATTGAAAGGACATGTATAGAGGTCTAGTAGACCCAGGTTAAACCCTGGGCTATTACAAAAGATAACCTGCGCGTATAGCCGAGGTACAACACATACAATATCGTCCGGCAAAGAGAACCGGGGTCTAGTCGCTCGGTCGGTCGGTGAAATAGTTAGATAGATGAGCATTCGGACCCACTGGCCCGCTACAAACCGACTAACAAAACAACCCACCGCTCTCTTTCTCTCTCTCTCTCTCTCTCTAACTGTACAGGCCAATTGGCTAAGAGCCTGGCCGGCCTCGCTTTGATCCTTTGAGTGAAACAGACGAAAGCCATTCATACTATGAATTAAATGCATTTACTAGTTTCCGAATTATCAAAATGAAACCCTGCATTAATGTATGCATACGAAGCATTGGAGGGACTCCGGTTAGACCAACCACGACTGCAAGTTGGAGCCGCCGCTTTGCTTTTGTACAATTCACGAAGCGTTATCATATGTATGTACAGGCGAAGCACTACACTGCCATTTCACAAATGAATCTATTCGGGTTAACTTAACAAATAAGCAATCTACAGTAGAATATCTTCAATTCTCTTCTCATATCTGCAATATATTCAAATAGCCAATAACACTCACCTTCGATACCGTTACCCAGAGGTATTGGTTCACCAGCTTCCCGTCTCCAGGTGATGTTCGGCTCTGGCGAACCATTCGCTGCACACCTCAACGTCACATTGGATCCCTCACGCACCACCATATCAGTGCTGGTGGGGTAGTCCAGGATATCCGGTGGTACGACCACTTGTAGAAATCCTATCTGACTCTTCATGGGATCAGTGTTGATCTGACACATGTACCAGCCACGGTCCGACTCGCGCACATCCCGGATGTGCAAGTACCACGTACGATGATCACTATGTGTCACACCTATCCTATGATTCTTCGTGATCACGTGGTTGTGGATGGTAAGTATTGTCTGCGTGTCCACCCGGAGCCACGCCACCTGAAACCAATAGGAACCAATTTATGAATCATACACAATGCTACTCTTTACTTAAATGAGGAACAAAGGATAACCCATCAAATAAGCCTACGGCTGGTGCCTTGTATTACCGAATATAAATGTTATGCTTTATTGTTGTTGTTCGTGTTCTTCGGCGACTTCGGTGATTGTTGGCCGCGCGCTCCTCCGTTCAATGTGTATTGTTTGCGCGTGAATCTGTACGGAGACTGTATCATGATTTCCATATTTTTGCTATCAGGAAAGCGCTTGTAACACACACAAGTTTGCGCGCCCACAATCCGACCATAATCCGTGGGTATTGTACTCAAGTACTGCGCACGGTACAAGTGTTAAACCAAATGCAGCCACTGGAACAATAGTGAACTTTAGTTATTACTAAAGACAGATCTCCTCCGCTCCCCCCGACTCCAAGCTCCATCACCACCCAACTACTTGTTCCTCCTTTACAAAGAAACAGTAAGAGAGTGCGAGAGAGAGGCAGCACTACTAGAACGGTCGCTGCTGCTGCTGCTGCATTAGAATTTAGTTCCAGTACCGACGCCGACATTTACTTGATTCTTCTGCGACAGTTGCATTCAGACGTAAATGATTATTGTTCTCCCGACAAAGTCATCTTTGAATAACTCCGCCAACCAGTGCTCTCTCGGCTCATTTAGAAACGAAATATCGTCCGCGTCATTGCGCAGAAATACTATCTAATGTCCGCTACTCTCAAATTGACTTCTTAAACATTTGAAATTCAATTAAAATCTCCAGTCCATTGGCTTGGCATTGGAGGTCAAATCCGATAAACCAACATGACGACAACGCAACACTTTAAGATTCCATTTGTGTACACGGATGTATAGGTGTATGTGTGTGTGTGTTCACAATTCAATGTTTACTGTTTCATCTTCTGATGAGCTTTGAAACGTCGAGTGACTGTTGCTATTGATTCGTCCTTTTTCTTCCTGTTTTTTTCTCATTGTTTTCTCCAGCCAATTGTTCTACGAGACACTAGTCCCTTTGTTCGTGCGACAGAAACCATCTTTGACGCTTTTATTTTACTCTGACGGAGATAAAATGAGAATCTGTTCTTCCTTGTCTTTTGTTTTTATTTATTTCTGGACGATGCATTGAAATATTACAACTTTGTTTCATTACAGAATTTGCTTGTATTCTCGCAAATTTAAACGGGTAACTTGTTTTACTTCGTTTCTTGTTTTCTCAAGCCTTAAAATGCGGACGTAAAGTCCTGAGATGAAGTGAAATTCAATTCAAATGTAGCCAACCATACAACGTGCACTGACAGCGGGGAGAAATTATTTGCAATGAGCTTAAACCAACATTGGTATGGTGTAGCCAAACGACAAGTGGAATTGCTGAAATTTCTTAATAACAATCAAGGAACAAGTCATTTAAACCATTGTCCAAATTGTGACTCACTCATTTCTTTCATTTCTGCAAGATTCTTCTTGATATTTTCCACTTGGAGAAGTTTTTTTCTTCTAAAACCCGCAACTATTTATCAAAGTATTTATTCAAATCTCACACATTGCATCAACGCATTTCACTCGCCAGCTACTTATACGAAAACTCGAAGGGAAAAAATTTAATTTTCATAGAGAACTTTCGCTAGCGGGTGGAAAAAATCAGAGTAGATTCGAGTGTCAACAAGACTGTTATTGTGTGGCTTAGACCATGATTCATGCCCAGAGCAAGATGAACTTGCCATGTGACAAACGCACGAACATTTAGCAAGGGGGCGGAGGCACACACGCACACACAAAATCCAGTGCAATAAACATAGTGTAACGATGAATTTATCATCGGGAATAACGGCCCCGTTGTCGGCGTATACAATAAATGCGACGCCAATTTACAGCAAATAGAATAATTCGTCAATACAACAACGTTGTACGGTGGTTTTGTAATCATGCTATATGTCAAAAGGATTCAATATTATTCAACGAATGTATATGAATAGTTAATTACCATGTTAAGCTACGCAGCGACGTTAATTACCAATATTTTATAGCGAATATTTCATCATATATTAGTATCTCTGAATGAATAACTATTTATGTCAAAATAATTATTTTCTCTTTAATACCCACTGTATGCATTTTTGGTATTTTAAAATTTAATATGAACAGTTTTAAAACTTTAGCATACGATACCAATGTGCCATTATAAAGGTATTTAGTTAATGTATTATATGTTAGTCAAGTTTTTTATTGGCACTACGAACAAATAATAAATGAACGAACGTAAAATAATTATAGTTTTACCGGACGCGCAATGTTTCACGTTATTTCTCTGATAGACCAAATTTAATAACAATTTATTGCTACTGTCATAGCATAGTGAATATAAAGCGATGGATTATATGCATTTATACTGTATAACATACAATAAATTCATACGTACGTATTTTATTATTCGCACAAAAACATGCGCATAAATATTCAAGCATCAAATAGAATTCGGAAGCTCCGCATGTTTGGTTAATTGGTAGTATTAGTCATTTATTATTCGGTGAAATATTACCGTAGTATTACCAAATATTTAATAAAAACATATTTAATTTTAGTTTTGATATTTCTGATTCTCTGTAGCATTATTTCTAGATAATATCTTCTCTTATAAACTCCTAAATTTACGTTTCATAATATAAATGCGTTTGATTGAACACAATGTTCAACGATACTCACGCAACACAACAGAACATTGTGATATTATTCTGTTCCATTGATAGACAATGGTTTCGGACAAATGTGGCAAACAAAATAAAGTCGTAGGCAGTACAGCAAACACGTGTATATTATGACGTACAGTCGACAAGGGATGACAGCACCCCTTATCCTTAAATGCTAAGTATATGTGCTTGTGTGCGTGTGTGCCTTTGTGTATGTGCATATTATGTCATTGTGTTCTTCACAACCCTGCTAGGGCTCTAGTAGAGGGATGCGTGCATGACTTACTGCAAGCGTATTAGGGTGGCGTGAGGGTTGAAAATGCGTTTTGTTATGCCCACGGGGTTTACAGAGTATTATTACCATGATTAATGTCAATCAAATTGTCTATAAGTCATTGAGCAATAAAATGAGCAACCAAAGCCCTCTGTGTAACGCAGTCGCTCCATTTATTTACATAATTACTTCCTGCTAACAATAATAAACTTTTGCTAAAACAACTTCTCTTCTAGATATAATAATAAATATACAAGATACCACCAGCAACAACCAATTACAAATTACTGAACAAGTTGAATAAGAAACCCGACCGCGAGTATTTGTGTGTAGAAAATTCTAAATCTCAATTAGCTTCACATTAGATGAATGCTCATGGATCAGTCTTTATCTCTCTTACTCTCTCTCCCGCCACGACTCTGTAATGTTCTTCTCCGTCTCTCTCTCTCTAAAAGTTCACGGTTAACTAAGTACAAAAGTAAATTTTGATACCAAACTGAGCTCTTATTGTCTCAAATAGAATCATTTAGCGCGAGTAGATTAATCCATTAAAGTTTGAAGTTTTCTCGGCATAATTATTCCAAGCATTGTGCTTAAACACAACGGTAAACGGGAAAACTCATCGCGTCACCAGTTGATGGAAAATTCAACGCGAGAAAATCAATGCAACCACACAGCGAACAATCATCACACAACACCAAGGATTATGATACGTTTCATAATCGTAAATACCAACATATTCATTCATATCATATAACTGATCCATTCGATTTATTCATAATCGATTGTCATTATTTCCGCACGCCATCCTCCTCCACATTCATTCGGCCACGCTATAGATTATTCTAGAGTCAGATTGAAAAGAACTACGCCAGGTAGCACCAGCAGCTAAATGTGCGCAAGATGAAAAATGTTTTCCTCATCTGCTTTTGATGCAAGTTAATAAATTCCAAGTAGGCGCTTGAAATTAAATGAACCCTGCTCAGCCAACTGGAAACGCATTCGAGTAATGCGAGACGTCCGCTCGGCGAGGCGCAAATTAAAGCACTTTTTATAACAGGTAACAGGTAATTCCAAATTTAATTAACCACCACCACTATCCAAAGAGAGCTTTCGTATGAATTCCTGCAACAAGAGGTCTCTAGTTTCCTTGCGCTGCACTGGACAACAAACACACACGGGGCGCTCCAACAACAAGTGGAGTATCAGGTCCTTCTTTATCTTATTCTTGCTTCCAGTTATAAATAACTAAGTTACCCATCGTCAGCAATGTTTAACAGCAAGGTTTACTTACATCCATTACCAAATCACCACATCATTGATCAACTACTCGAATAGCATTGACAATACCACACTCCTTGCAAAAAGGAATTAACTATTGTGTCGTGCCGTGTGTTCTGCATGTTGTGTTACACACGACAATTGTACTGGGAGCGCGCTTGTTGTGCAGTCACCTTTCAATGAAGATTGTTATTTGACAATCTCACTTTATGTGTCTTATATAAAAGCCATTCGGTGTTCCGGGTGTACGAAGGTTGGAGATGTTTTGCTCCCCGGTACGATTTACTACGGTGCAAACAGATGTTGGTAATGAGCATGGCGCGCAGAGTGTTGATTTGTGACGCTCAAAGATGCTGCAGTAAACAGATCTGACACAAACACCGGCAATACACGTCTCATAAACAGGAACATGTAAAAGGAAAGTGTACGTGAGATGGATAGACAGCCAGCCGGCGAGCGCACGAGCGAGTGAACTAACGGAAGAAGAAACACCACTGGTTTACAACGCTCCGTGCAACTAGTCCTGTGCAACGTAACAAGATTTGTACCGGCAGTGACAGTGAGCACATTACCCGGAGCCATAGTCGTGCATGTGGAGCATAAAGTGGATAAACCAAGTTGTAGGAAAATCTACTTGCGAATCTAATATTGAATTCCAATTAGTTGTCTTAACTAAACTTATCTCTCTGACTAGATGCTATGAATGCATCTATAAAATATAATCTATTACTGCTCTAATCTACAAGAATTATATTCTTCTTGCACGCCATTGCATCCAGTGTGCAATTTCATTTGCTCTTGGCGCAGATCTCCGTTTTATTTTCGCGCGCGGCTATTTCTTCCAAGCTACAGCATTTGTGTCTCAGTTCTACATAATTAAAAATCCAGAGAATATTAAAACACTAGCCGGGATATGAATAAGTGATTCAGTGCCGTTAAATTAGACAGTGTTTGTTTACAACGAGTCCCCGGTTCCGAGAAACAAAGCGACAAAAACATCTGACAAATATTTAACTACGAACAACACGATACGATTTCTTTAGACGTTTTTTTCACAATGGCTTCTATGCTCTTGCTTAATATGGCAAACATAATTCATGTAATTTTAGCCCAAGTATTACAGAGTGGTACTTGTTTATTTGCTGGAGTATGGAGGTAGAGTTCTGCTCCAGCTACAGTTGATCCTAGAACTTCCACTTACACGGATAAGGAATCTTCTAGAGGAGAACGTAAGACGCTAGTTGACGGTTTAGCGAACAAGTCTGTTATACGTCCATTCAAGTCACTTCATTGAATTACAGCAAAGTTAGTTTACAGAATCGATACTTATTGTATCAAGTAACTGGAAACGGAACGGTGCGCCTGACGTTTGCTCAAACTTGAACACTTATTTGTAAGTTAAATGCGATATGAAGTAGGAAATTACCAAAATGAACATAACCAGTGCACGAGTCATTTCAGATAATATCCAGATATTTAGGCAATATTATAATCTGCAATAGCAACGCTATACTATCTAGATATGAGTAATTGTATTTGACAAACTTTCATCCATTGCCGCGGATTTATATAATCCTTTTCTTTCTCATTGCTCCAAACAACTGCTACTGCAAAGAAATCCGTCCGGCTTATGTCACATCGCGCGCCAAACTAAACCCATTTGCTGCGTTAAGAAAATAATCTGCACCGCCGACGATGATGCAGAATTAAATTTATTTCAAATGTCAGATTTCCACAAGAGTCTATCTACACTAATTGAAGTGAGACTCTCAATCGGATTGCCTCGCCACCACTAGAAGTAATTTATACTTGGAAACTTTGTTCTCAAAAATAATAATCTAGAAAGGATGATTGTCATCATCTGGAAGGGTGAAAGAAATTGGAACATGTAAGGAGAATGGGTGTTGCTGTGATAAAACAATTGACTGGTTGTCAACGAATAACTCACCTTGAACGTTGCTAGATCCTCTACGACGCATTCAATGACGGCTTCCCGGCCGACAGGTGTTGTCACATTACTGAGTGGCTCACCGAACCTGGGATTATCTGCAACAGAAAGCAAACACGTCAGTCTACGCTATCAATCCCAAGGGTTTACCGTTCAATCCAATGTCTTTCCCTTCTTAAACAAACGTGCGTCAAGGAAAAAAATTTTCCTCGGCCAAAGTCTATATTTCCATGCAAAACAACCGGCGTCTCGATTTGACGGCCAAAGTGAGAAAATATGGACGGAAGAACAGTACAAAGAAAATGGTAGCTAATTTTCCTTTACGTACAACAAAGTACATCCATCCTTTTTTCCCTCCAATGGGATAGAGAAAGATGGCGCAACCGTTGAAGAGGGACAACGGAAAGGTATGAGTGGGCGTCCATGACATTTATTCAACGAAATGATATTGAAATATCTATAGAGTATGAATAATAATGTCACCCTTGGTACATTTAACACTGACGTAACAACAGAAATCTAAATGTCACTGGAGACAATTACATCTCACATTTAAGACTGAAATCGATTCAAGTAGCAGACACAGCAGCAGCAGCAGCAGCAGTAGTAGTCGTTGTGTCAGAGAACGTCGAATAGCGAGCGAGACATCACATTTCATTGGGAAAACACACACACTGTCTGTGCAACGAGCGATAACAGGCCACTGAATGGAGTAGCGCTGTGGAAGGGAATGTGGTTACATTCGTATTGTACGTGCACCAGTGCTACTCGCTGCATCGGGGAGTTCTCTATATATACACGTACGTGCCACGTCTGTCACACACACACACACACACACACATGCACTGACAGACAGACCTAGGCATCTGTGCTTTAGTTGCCATCACACATAGTCTTCCAGTTCTAGATCTTATGCACTTACATACATGGAATAGTGTTTATAGTTATATACGTTATGTATAACATGATACGCCTGCCGTAACTATTACCTCCATTCTTCCATTCAAGATTTACACTTGTATATTTGCATCTATAGAAGCTATGAAATTTTATACGTACTTCTCCATACAACTTTTACATTTATAGCCAGAGTTCGATAAATTAATGTTAGTAGCATTTCGAATATTAAAGAAAATCCTATTTCCTTCTGACTCATATACAAAATATCGACTTGAAAAACAGTTAATAGCCTTCGACATGGAAATATAATGCAATTTATTTTTTCTCCGTGGTACATTATACACTTTATTAGATTCACTTATGATAAATCCATTTTCCATTTACCAGTTCTGTACAATGCAGTTGTTTCATTTATATACTTGGAAATACCGGGAACTAGTGCTGCACTCTACCAAACTCCACTCATATCAAACTCATAGCATTGGTGAATGTGTAATAATAGCACACATACATACATACACTCGTATTATTCATTTCCGCTTGTAACGCCATAAATCCTATACCACTAATTGGCTAGTTCCAGGAACCATACATATGCATGGCAAATATACACATCTGATTATTACTTCGTTAGTTTTTGTGTTGTTAACATGATGAATTTTAATTTGCTCATTAACACAAGTTTACCCAGTCTACGTTACGTCGCAGTGTTGTGTGGCAATGTGTGCATGTATAAACTCACTCAGGGGAGCGTACTGAATAATGTGGGAAAGTAGGTGAACATTGTCAGAGTTTGTTATAATTCAATTCACTGGATGAATCGTTAGAAACAGCATAGTACAGTAGGTAGAATTCTCAGTGGAAACTGTAGTATAAAATAATTATAGACCATGAATATTACTCAATCGATATTGGATATTTCTGACTTATCAAAGAAAGTAGTAGACAACGTCGAAATTCACTTGCATGCTTGCCTTGAATATATAAATTAATTACCAACGTTAAATAAAGAAAAAAATCTGGACGTCCGTGTACAATTTATCCTGTAGGACGATGCGTGGGACGTTTAACAAATTAATAAAGTAACACGATCAGATTTCGCACAGCCACGGGAAGAAGAAATTAATGAGTGCGGATTGACGTAACGGCAAACGTCCGGTTAAATCGATTCGGAAACAATCGGAAATAGATCTGCGGGCAGGAAGTGCAGGTGGCAGCCAATGCCCACTGTGGAGATGGCGACCAGTCACGCAACCCATGAATCAATTCGACACCCCCAAGCGGCCACCTGACACGACGTCACCGCGCCAGTCACTCACTGGTCACTGGTTGACCACCAACCATTACCGTTGTAGTTAACCATTAGCGTCACACAGCCCCGAACAGCTACTGGAGGGAATCATTCATCACCATGGACTTTTCAACATATGATCCCCTAAAGTTCAACAGACACCCTACAGATGCAACCGATCCAACCCGACTTCATAAAAGACCCTTTGTGGCCAACCAATATATTGAAATCACTCATGCAGCAATCATCCTTCCAGCGTCTCAAAGCGGGAAACTGTCTAATTTCAATGAAAATAATACGGCGAGAAATGTTTAAACAGTGAAAAAATAATTACCTTCGCCGAATTGCGCAAATATTGAAAATGCGCGCAGTGTTTAAGGAAAAGCAACTTTCTTCCTATATGCACGCCGCTGATTTGCGGCAGCGGCGGTCGAGCGCGTACCCTAGACTCGTTCTAGTGAAAAATCGCGTCGTATAGAATAACAAGTATTTTCTTTCAAGGGGTCGAAAGTCGCTCGGCCCCCGTGCCAAGAGGGCTGGACTGGTGGATGTCGGTGAAAGGGAACGGAGATTCGTTCGCATTTTATTGTCAGTGTCACGGTAAATTAATGGACACAAGTGATTGCCCATTAAGATTCTAAGCCGTCGGCCTGCCAAATGATTATTTCTTTTGTTACTAAGCGTCGCTACTGATTGAATGTTTCTATTCTAAATTCTATGTTTGTAGCGCCAACGATTTTCTACTCGTGTAATTTCAACACCAACCAATAATTCTTCCGTCACTTCTTCTTCTTCTCCTCCTCGTTCTTCTTCTTCTGTATGTATGTATGTATGTGTCCTTGGTGGGTGATGTAAAGACGGAACATTTTGTGGCGTCATAGGAACGTAAAATAAAATTTACTACTCGCATATAATGTGCAGAACATTAATTCTAAAATGTGATTGAAAATATGAACCATGCAACTGCACTGAATTAGACTACTGGCCATAAAATGCTTTGGGTGTAAAGATCATTAAGAAATTTTTATTGAAAATGAATTTTACCACAGTGGATTTTCAAAGCAGCACGGATCAATTGACTAGTTGATTTATGATAGAATCATTGATGTCAGAGTTTGTTTATGTATTCGCCCAGAGATGTATAGATCAATTTCCATCTGACTAGTATATAATATCCGTTGAAACAAAAGCTCCTTGTTCCCCTGAGTGCATAATCTTACACCGAGCTGTCATGATTGTTTACCGCGCGCCAGACAGAAACGAATTTTAAAATTCCCCGCTACTACACCGTGTAATCGTATTAAAATATTCATGTAGACGCAAAGCAGTGCATGGCAAGGAAGGTGGTACAAGAGTTATGAATTATTTTCAATTGTAATATGATATATATTTTAATTTAGCAACATGTATATACATACATATATATTTCCTCCAGCAGTGTTTTAGCATAGAAAATCATTATTCAGAGCTGGTAGTATTTTTCACAAGCTGGGCACGTATGTTGAAAATAATTTACCTTATAAGAATCTCCGACAGCAGCTATGCTATGGGTGAGACTCGACTACGATAGAACACCTTAGTGCCGCGGGGTGGTGTGGTGAGGCAGGGAGCTGGGTGGTAAATATAGGTTATTTGTCAGTTTGAGTTGAGATGAGGCGCACACGTTATATACACGAGTATATAAGTTCCTCAGGCTAATCCATCACTGGCGTCCCCAGTCCATCTCTACTTGCATTTACTCCTGGCTCCATTTTTCACCTTCCCCAGCAATCTAGAACGTCAACTGTATGTATAAGGTCCATCCACTGTTCAACTGAACGCCATCCGTACTCTCATTTTTCTCTGCACTCTGACATATCTTCCCCAGATATAGAATTTCTATTTAGGTTGTTGTACTAGGTTGTGTACATCTCCAACTATAACCCCTTACATACAGCCAGTCCATTAACTGATCATGTTGACATATGTCGAAATACACTTGATCACCAGCCAACTACTCGGGCAAATATTGTTCAAACGTAGTACAGTAATGCCAGCATCTCTGTCGATGAAATACGAGTAAAACAATAAATGAACGATGCTTCAATACACAACAGGATATGTCAGTCTTGTTCTTGAACGGATGCGTCCACAGATATCTTGATTCCTGTCGTGAGGAAACTTTGTTTTGTACTTGAAGTGTATTGACAGTTTTTGCTGCAATCTCTACTTGTCTCTGCTTGTTGTTGTCTCGTAGACTTCACACTGCAATGAATTGTCTCACACTGGAAAACTTTCCACACCTTGTGCCAGATTTCTTACAATTATTGAAGAACGGATTCATTTCCTTCCCGCGACTGTTAATAAAGGAAATTCAATAAATTTGTAATGGCGAATATTAATCTAACCGAGGAGTTCATTGGAATTGCAGCGAATTACTAGATTTTGCTCATTTACAAAATTTTATCAACAAACTGAATTATGAATTCCGATACGCGATCAAAATGTGTGTTAATTATTATCTTCGTAATTAGCTGAAAATAGAAATCATGCAGTAATTAATTAATGAATTATTATTTGGTGTCACGTTTCATGTAATGATTAATATCATTTGTTTGACCACACAAAATTTTTGAAACCAGTTTTCCTGAAAATAGAATTATTCGAACCTTGTCTACCGAAAGTAACTTTAGTTCTACATATATGGAATATAATTTTGCTAATAGATATTCCTAAATAATTTACGCCTAGTTTTAGTAATTAGCTATTCATAATTTACGCACGACTAAACTAAATTTTCACGCCCCGCCCTGGCAAATATAATTAAATATCACCCACTAGGTGTACATATTAAATAATTAGTTTGAAACTCTATTGCCCGTAATGTGTTGGTAGATTTCTCATCAGCAGCTCTGCGTGAACTTCACGATCCCTCTGTGAGCACTACTTGACACTAAGTAATTCGAAAGCCTAACATGCACACGCACACAAATCAATATATACCCTTATCCGTCCATTCCTACATTCATATACATATATGTTAGTGTATGTATGTGTATGACATCCGCAGTACTAGTCGAGTATTTAGTATTTCGTGGTTCTGCCGCAAGCAACTAATGCACAAGTTCAGATTGCGGTCCTTTAATCATTCGACCGTGTTTTGACAGTTGGCAATCAATATCTTTATCTGGTTAACCGCAACGCTGAATTATTCATGTGCCAGTCTATGTATTATTGTGTACTTTTGTTTAAGCTATTTATATAAAAAACAAAATCATTAACCACTACTATATACAGTAATCCATTTACAATCATTTGTTTCTCGTAACTCGCTGTAGACATTCAATTATTTCTATAAACGAACCGGAAATCTAGTAGTTTATGTCAATTTTACTGTTGTCAAATATTTTGTCATTCTAATCATATATACATGTGTGTTTGAATTGATGAAATACAGGACATTTCCCAATAAGGATTATTGCCTTTGAAATTTTAATAGAAATAATTCCATTCCAAGAGACACAATTGTATGTTGAGCTTCCAAGCAACTTTGTAGGAAATGCGATATCTGTTTCCATAAATATTTAAATTTTACTGAATGTGCAATTTAAAAATATATCTCAATGCAACTAGGAATTCATGCATTTATATTGTTGCATGAAACTAGTTCTGTGTGCACTAAAATCCAGCAGTTTTTCTTAATATTTTCTTACATTTTATGGAATTATATAAAGCTATAGTTCATCGATTAATAGACAATGTAGATTTTTACTATAGTAGATACGATTTTACAGAGAGTACGTCGAGTACTTGGATGAGATCAGAAACGAATCACTACTGTACTCTGTTTTACTTCCTTGCTACTAGAGCTGGTTAACTCCGTATACTCCTCACTTACACTCCAACTTCAGTATGTAAGAATTGCTTTTAGTTTTCACAAACACGATTTACAATCGGATGCAGAGCCAGTGATTCCGTCAGAAGCATCAGTCGTACTTGTAGTGGTGCTGGTAGGGTAGTTTCATCCACTTGCAATCCATGTGTTTGTCTTGTCTTGTTGTATATACACGTACATACAGAGATAGCAGGTTGTAGAACGAACGGAAGTGGCTAATAGAATTCAAAGTCACGAACCGGCACTTACAAAGGAATGTAAAAGACAAACAAATGCAGCCCGGCCCTTATAAAGTATTTCTAATATAAGCGAAACTTCATTCAGTCTTCAAAACCCGGCGCCCGTCTTTCTCCATTAGGACTGACTTGCATTGCTAATGAACCACTTGAGATGTACCGACACACACACACACACAGGCACACCGAGAGTAAGCGAGAGAGAGAGAGAGAGAGAGAGAGAGATAGAGAACAGCAATGAGAGACTGGCAAAACAACGAAATTACTTTTATGTGGTCTGATTTTGCCTCAATTAAAACTTGACTAAAGGGTTCGCCTACATAATGGTATCACTGTTTAGTTTACTTAATTGCAATCCGTTCTTTGCTCTCTGTCCCCCCTCTCTCCTTCACTCTCTTTCTCTATATCCTCTGTTATTGTGCCTTGTTGCTTTTGCGGTTTCATGCTGCTATTGCTGTCCTTGTCCGTGATCCACTCTTTCGCCACAGATTGCCATCTCTCTTTCCAGTGGTCGAATCCACTTTTCTCCTCTGTTCGTCCTTTGTCAGTGGTCCTTTATGGCTTTGTTAATTTATTCTTCATTTAAAATAATCCATGTTTAGTGTAATTAAGACTTAGGAGATAGTATAAAAGGAAATGATTCTCCATGAATTCGTAGGAAATTGTTTAGTTTTCTTAGTAGACTAGAACTAAAACTAGATTCCTTTAGTAGTATTTTCGTTTGGGGTATAATTACCCTTAAGGTTGAGAACTACTGTTCTAGTGACTATCTCTCCTATTCTCTCCGGACATATCATCCTCTTTCCTTCTCTGTCTGTATGTGTATCTCTATTTATCCAGTGCTCCACTTTTGTTTCAAGTACCTCGTAGTACGACCACTCCGCCAATCGTCTATCTCTGTTCGTCAATATGGAGTTGCCGCTGCGCTCTCTTTCCAACTCTCTAGAGATGAATTTAATATTTGCCTTCAATTACGAATGAACTTTTCTCTCTGACCTATCCAACTGCCGTTCTCATAACAATGGTTGCAATGCATCCAGCCAGCACAGCAGCAGCAGCAGCAGCAGCAGCAGTGATGATGATGTTACAGATGTGCTTTAGAGGATAAAATTTTGGTCAATTACCGTTAATACAGTGTAATCGACTCGAGTGGTATTTATATCGAGTGGAGCACCGTCTGAAGGACTCTAATTATGAGGAAACAATGTTTATTTTATTCATTTCGAGTTTATGTAATTACAATAACTTGATAAGGTTGTAATTCAACACATCAGAGAAATATTTATTCCAAGATTACTAGCTAACATTGTAATATCAGGATAAAATATACTATACATCCACTCCTTCCACTCTTGAACTTACGTCCTCTAAATTTAGAATAACACGACGCCTACTATCTAAAATGTCATTCCTAAAACAACATATCTCGAACGCAGAATCGCTAAAAAGCAAAACCGCACAAAAACAATTGAGATAACACTGTCCGCCCTCTGTCAAAGAGCACAGACAATCTCCAGCTTGGAAACATGGCCGGTCGTTGTCCCTTATTAGCATAATCCACACAAATCCATACACAAACACAGTACACAATACAATACTATCCAATCCACCCGACCCGACCCGAACTGGAAGAAGCAGAGAAATTAAACAATGTACACACAACTCATCGAAATCTCGAGAAATGAATTATGATTTCAGGGATTTTTTTATAACGAATGGCCTGGGTGAGAAGAAAGTTAATAATTTCGTGAAATATTAATGACCTCGGCCGGTTTGAAATATAGGAAAATATTTGGCCACTGACACGTAAGAAACGCTGTGTTACTAAGCAAATCAAATTTTCCAATTAGCTGCCGGGGCTGGCGAGGAGCGTGTCTTGTAATCAACACGCTTCGTTCTTCTTCTCCTTCCTCCTTTAGAAACTGGATCGTTCTTCGATCCTGGAGCTCGACCGGTAGCCAATCAAATTACTCGGCGCTCGCATCGCGATTACGGCTGCAAAGAGAATTTCCGATCCAGTTCTTTCAAGTAATACTAACACCGGTTACCTCCGAATATTTCGATACATTATTGCATTCAAAAGTATCGGATGATTACCAAGTTTATTAGCTTTTTTTGGGAGATGGGTGGTCAGATTTTATTATCCCATGCCAGTAGATCTTTATTTGGTCGAATCTTAATCTTTGAAACCTATGCGCCCGTTTCTCAGCATTGTGACTTCATATTCGCAGTGATAAATCAAAGCGGCGGCGACGAGAAATGAAATCAGAGGTTGGATTTGTTCAGGAAGGTGGCAACACTCGACGATGAATGCTTTAATATTGCGGAGAGTTGCCGGTGTCGGTGCGGTGCTGTACGCGCCCACTCGCTCCAAAGTGGTGTGAAGGCCTGAAGGGTCGGCTCTTACCGCGAAATATTCCACCAACACGGTGTGCTGTTGTCGGTATATTTGTTATAGGCTATTACAACATGCGCTTGCATCCAGTAGCCGATAAAGTTAGTAATTAGCACAGGAATTGTCATACATACGTTCACTACAAATATACCACCTGAGATTAGAATAAAATAATTTGAAAATATCATCAAGCAACATGAGAAAACTATTAATATCTGCAATCCTACATGTCATATGGATTATCATATAATTGAAAGGACAATTTGTTGTTACTCCTCTCCCTCTCTCCCAGTTATTCTCCTGCTCTGTCGCTCTCTGTGTTTATATGTGTACACGTGTGCGGTTACCAAGTAAACAATCCTACCAGTTAATTTAATGGTCGAAGGTAAACGTTGTCCGTCCGTAACAATATGCGTCGAACAAATATTTGATGTATCATGCGCCCAATCACTTATTTGCACAAATTTAACGATTCCCATCTATATTCACCGTACATACATACAGACGTGCCGTATACGTATCGATTTGATTAACTCCTTAATGAGAATATCTCTCTTTAGGCCAGGTTTTTGAAATATTTGGGAAACAAATGTTTGAACAGTCACGCTTCAGTGTGATTGGATTTACAATATATTTTGCTACTAATACACTACACGTCTTGCGTCCTAATAATTTAATGTAATATATTATACGTTCACTGTAGACTAGGTGCTTCAGTGATAAATCATTTAAATTAATGCAAGTGTCGTTGTATTTCTCGAAATCATAATTTCATTTAGTGAAATGCGAAAGTTGTGTCGACCGTTCCGCTATATTCGTTGCTTTAAACTAAAGCCCGTAATTTTAAGAAAGCCGCCTGTAAATTCTTTTGAAACGCCCGGCACACCATTTATCTCCAACTCCTTGTTTTTAAGGCAATAAAAAAAGCTCTAGTATTTTTGCGGGAAAACCGCCTAGATCAGTAGTTCTAAAACTCTTAAAAGCCGTAAGGCCATTAATGGATATTATACCGCTCCCCGCGGGGCCGACATATTTCACTTCAGATGTGTGAAATGTTTTTAAAACTGCATAATGAAACGCGTAGATCTGCTGAGCTCTTAAATTCCACTGCCAAGAGTGTTATTATCCGTACCGTGCACCGGAGAATCGTAAAAAAGGGGCTTTTTAATTAGGGGACGTCGTACAGAAAAAAATGCTTACCATACGGACTCTTATACGTTGTCGTCGTACACTCCACGCGTATAATCATCCAGTATTCTCCAGTGACGTCCGTCCGTCTGTTTGTTGGGGGAATTGTAAATAACAATTATTAATCGATCTTTATTTTGTAACTAGACATTATAACAAACGTTTATAATTTGAATCCTCTGTGGATATTTTATACACACGTACACATAAATGACGGAATCGTTATTTGTTCGTAAATGAATATTAAATATTTATTCAACATGACAGATCGCTATTTGCAGCTTTGTCATGTTGCAACATACATTTTCTGTGTAATATTCAATTGATTGTACCTGTTTACACAGTAATCCGTCGTAAAATAATGAATAGATTTCCAATTATTGGCTGTCAATAAAGAGTTAATGGAATTTTAGAGTAGAATTAAATTTTTATTTGTCGTAGGCAAAAAAAAAAAATAAATAAAACGTATTATGTAAACAAATGGAATTCCCTGAGCGAGGGAGCAGTTCCAACATTTCGCCGGCACGTGTACAACTGTCAATGATGATCGTTTCATACTCAAACACTTTATAACGAAATAAAGAATTTACGTTTTCGTCTAAAACATTTACCAACCATGCTGCCCCGGGCGTTATAAGTTGATAGCGTTTATGAGTGACTGGAATAGAAGCCAACATGAATTCGAGGCGACGAGCCAACTCGCCGTGTGCGAACAACGTTACTGTTTTTTTTTATGTTTCTGGTCAGCATCACTTCATACATTCGTAAACTTGTGCCAAGTTTCAGTGTGATGCGTCGCGCCGGAAGACGAAATAAGAACGGCAGTTACAGCGCAAACAGGTGTCCTAAAAACAAGACCTTGGGAATTGTAGCTTCCGTTTCCGGCATCATCTTCCTGTACACCGTCGGGTATTGTATGTTTTTGTTGAAGTATGAAGTATTCTTGGTGCAAATTTCAGAGAACTATATGAGCAAAAACTTTGTGTAATATTTTTTACCAATTCTTCTGAATAATTCCTTCAAATACTAGTAGACAAACTGATCAGTACCAGTACCACATAGTACTACTATGGTCTATATATACAGGATGTCTATATCTGTTGACATGCTTTATATCCTCTATAGAAGGATCATTTCCATCTCCTCGAGGCGATCAGCCCATTATACATATTGTCCTACACTATACTATACTACAATACCATATATACACACGTGTGTATCATGTCCATAGATATTACCTGTATCTCTCGCCGTGTATGTAAATGTATATATACATGTATGTATAAACCCGTCACTCACACACACATGTATGGGAATATATCAGTGCGGTCATTGTTACAAACAGTTCTGACACAAACGTCCAGACAATAACCAATTTCATTCACTGAACCATAGCATACTGCGAACGCAAATTGTTCACAATGCACGTCACGTGACCGTTCAAATGATCTGCGGGCATCTGTTACTGCCTCGGCCACCATCCCGCCAGTCAAATATGGAGCTGGCCAGGCTGACCGATGCCAGCACCACCACAAGCCGTGATACTGTGATATGAAACTGTTAATGTACCACACGCTGTTAGATTAATAACGTCGGAGCATATATACAGTTCACGAGTTGGAACTCAATTCACTGTGTGCGTCCACAAGTAGAGTTTGCCCAAGCAATTCTCGCATAGAGAGACAACCACTAAACTGCACTAAATATTATAATACATCATCTAATATTGTTCCGTATGAAGCAATCTACAGAACATCAATACATTACCGTATAGGGTGTTTTAAATGGAAATAAGTTTCAATAGCAATGGTTTATTGGCTGTGAACGAAACCATATGCCACAATAAATGAAGGGGTACATTCCGAAATCGTTATTCGGTAATTTCAAAAATATGTTTCGACCAGGCCGAGCATACATGGACAATTTTGCGAACCGTGAAATTCGGAATCAATACATCTAAAATTTATGCCACGCAAGAGATTGCAGTGGGGTTAGCCGCGGTACCATTCTATGTGAAATATGTGGAATTGTGGAAAATTACACAAACGCACTCTATTCGTTATTCGGTTAGCCCTGAAGGGTTCCATATAGATGCATTACAGTTAATGAATGTATTTTATGTTTTATGTCACAACAAATATATAATAAATTATTTCAACTTCCAATTTCACAACCATCCCATCCCATCCATCGGAATCTCGGTTGCTATTTATATTTTACCGACGATGAATTAGTATTCTTCATGCCAACGCACCACGCCAAAGTTGGAATTAAACGGAAGATATTATCATCAATTTCTCCCGCTACGTGTCGCCAGTATTAACGCTGTACATGTACAGTTGTCAAAACGTCGGTGAGATCCGCGAGCGAGCGTGCACTCTGACCGACTTCTGTTTCCTGTTTTCAGAACCTACATGATCAGGCAATTTATATGACAGTTTCATCGCGGCCGATGTTCACGATTTGTCACAACGAAATCCAAACAAACGACAAACCCACACATGCACATACGTATGGGTAAAACTGTGTTTATTTCGCCTGAAATGTAGCACAATGTGTTTCAGGGCAAAAACCTCATCGAGCACGGAATGGATTATCAACTTGTGTATGCTGGATTACCAGTTGTTGTGTCTGCACGATTGTGTCAATACAGAATTCATTGTGTTGTTGTTGTTTTCCAAAACTCATCTTCACATCAGCTTCACTATCCTTGCTCCTCCTTGTCAAATCATATTACCATTATTGATCTTCAATACAAAGGTTTCGTTTTATAAACTAGGATAAATACGAAAGCCACATGGGGAATATTATAATGGAATTCTGGCTGACTTCATTCAGAACAACACTATAGGCGAAATCTCCAATCACCGCACTCAATATCCACATTCTGAAAGGTTGCTCTCATCTCGCAGTAGTACGTGCGAGTGTAACAAACACTGCTTGAGAAAAGCCCCCTCACAATACAAGCGGGGCCTCACAGACAAAGCATATACACAAAACTAGCTGATCTCACTTTCCAGACAGGCCATCAAATCTCGCTGTGATTACTCGGATAGGTGCGTAGTGCTGTGGTCAGCTGCTGGACGCGTGAATTACCAACACACTCACTCTGCACGGGGAAGCAATGTGAAGGCAGGACGGCTGTAGGTGGTGGAACAATCTTATCTGCTACGTGCGCGCACAATTCCCGACGATCTTACGGGAAGACTCCCGCGGGAACTATCCAGTCACGAGGAACCGCAATCACCGGCGTGGATTTTAAAAACCGGCCGCTCGTTTCAATATCGTCTCGAGGGAATAACCCTGTTTTGTGCTTGAGCACAGGCAGAAGAGCGCCGCGCAACAGTAAACATTCGTTCTCTTTTGATGGTACACAGTCAAATAAGGATCTGACCCGTTGCTAGATTAGATCAGGCTACACAACACAATACACCAGAGCCAGCCAGGCCAAATTCTAGTGGTAGTAGTAGTAGCTTCTCCTTAACTCCACCCTCCGCCTGTTACACGATTGTTATTCTACGCACAAATTAAGTGATATTGCTTGGCTGTTTGCTTGGCGCGTTGGCACGAGTGTGATTCGGTAGTAATACTCAATGTTACACGTGCGATCCATGGATAGAGTCGAGTTGATCTGCCGAATGTGATTGAAGGCTGGAAAATTAGAGCCGCAGGGAATTGCGTAGAAATAACAAATCAGCAAACCATTTCGATCTGATCCGGTTTCGGGGGAAATGAAATGTCACTGATATACTTCTAACCGAAGAATCGACAGAGAGAGAGAGAGAGTTGGATTTAATTTGGAAATTACAACAATTCACAAATGTATCAGCATCTAAAATTCCATTAAATATATATTTCTACTTCACAGTCCCGGCACAATTGTACAAATGTCAGCTAGCAAGAACTACTTGCAAGTAAGTTGACATGCAACAGTTAGAAAACGACCTTCTTGATGAATAATTTCCAAGTGCAAAGATAATTGCGTGTCAGTTCGGTGTATATACGGGTAATGTTCCACGTCAGCCATTACACCCGTGAACTCAAATGTCAAGTTTTAAACAACAAAAGATTGGCGCGGCAGATGAAAATAGAAATGAAAAAGAATGTTCGAATGTTTTTATCCACGGGACAGGAATCATACGGAGCCGGGATCAGGGCCAGGTTGTCCTGGGCGACTGACCGTTTATAAGATCCCGAGGGACGAGCACAGAAGGCAGACTTCGAATTGTATTGTCGTCCGATCAATGTTACCCCTTGTCCCGTCAGCAGGACCTCTGGATCCGAAAGGTTGGCATGTTACATCGGTTCTTTACAACAATGTCAACAAGACGACGGTCAGACGTTCGCTCTGTAATAATCGCATCGGAGCATAATCATACGATGCCTGGCAAAACACTAACTTCTAAGTCGGCAGAAATAATGGGTGAGTGTTTGCATTATTCATTCTGTTTGTTGCGGTACTTGTGTTAAAGTAAACCAAAGAGATTTAGTTATGTATGGACAAAGCAGTTTATCTAATTCAAGCAGACTACGATAAGCTAGTAATTTGGAAATTTACCAATAATGTGATTGCGATAAGTGAGCTTTGATTTCCTTTGAACTTGCAGCAAGATTCTTGTCTTTATTTATCTATAAATAGTTCTGTGGTTTCGAAAGTTGTGCAGAATATATTTCTATCTACGTCAATACAGAAATCCGTTCATTTTAATTCATATATGATGACATTAAATATCAATTCTTGTCGGAATTGAATACATCCACAGCACACAGAATGAAATTCGTCGGTTTTTGTATCGAAATTTCATAATCCTCCATCCACTTTGCGCCCATCTTTTCTTGTGACTTCCTGATTACATTCTGGAAATAAATCAGCACGGAATTTTTTATTGCGTTCTGGGCTTTTCCAGTTTCGTATTTAACACAATTCGTGCGCATTGACAGCGTTATGAAAAACAGTCAGTACAGTAGAAATGTGAGACTTCCTTTGCATTCGCCCTAATAAAATTCATATTAAGCACTGTAGTCTGTCTGCTTGCTTCATTACCTTGCAATTTCATCGCAACAAGAAGAAATAAGAGTGAACATCAAGTCGAAATAGGACGCTCTTTCTGTATATTGTTTTATCAAGGGGTCGACAGCTAACACTGCCATCTGATGTACGAATAAAAGATTCCTGTATGACAATTAAATATGGTGTATGAGAACAAAGCAGAAAATGAAAAATCTGATTCGTCTGCTTCAGGAGAATTACATGTAAAACACTAATGAATGCTAATTTCATTAGCATCACAACTACAGGTAATCATTTTAGTCTAATGCGTCAAGTGCCCATTTATTCCAATCCCCACGGACGTCTATGTGCAGTGCAGTGTTTCACGTGCGTTCACACGGTGCCACGTGGGAGTTGCAAAGAACGAGCGATCGTAGCCGCCCCGTCAAATGGAAGGAGTCCTGGGATATTAGACATCTGGAGCATTCACTACCTCAACTCACTCCCATAACACTTCACACCTCCCGCCTCCAACTCCACCTCCTCAACACTCGGTGTCTGTCTAGGCAGACACTGCGTGTCTTCAATCTATTCAACATTAACGCCCGCTCATACAGTTCTCACTTTCCAATAACGTCAAAACTTTGGATTTTCAACTTCAATAGTGACGGAGTTATAAATGAGCGACGGAAATGAAATTATTCTCGCGTTCCAGCAGGTAACGTAATGCAAACTAACGACAAACATCTCACATTCTACACCTCCTCCTCCTCCTCCTCCGCTGGAAGAAAAATTAAGCGAACTTCTACAACAAGTGCAATAAGTACAACGAACGAAGAGTTTTAATTGTTCTATTATCGTCAGTTTGAATGGGAAGATTTCAATATAAAGTTTCAGGTAATACAGGCTTTAAAAACTAACATTCAATATGCTACTAAAAAAATTCCTCTCCATCTATATAGCCTAGATGTTTTAAAATACAACCCTTTGTTAGAACAGTGTCTCACACCACTCTATGGTAACGCTGCCACCAGAATATGCTGCGGTGGTGGTTTTCTAAATGGTGGTAACCCTTTGATTTATGTGCTGCACCTGGCACCCCCAGGTGATCGCGTACGCAGCTAGACGATGACATCGGCTTCTAATTACTCTTCTTAGCGGTGTTTTCAAACTGCTGTTATAAAATATCTCACACCCTTCTGCTAACTCTCTCCACACAGATGCATCGTCAGTGTGGCAACGAGCATCTTTGCTTCATTAACGACCCGTCGACACGCGCCGCGCACCAAAACTTAACTGGAAACTTTGTAAATTAAAACTGTAAAATCTGACTTTCTCCTTCCGCAGCATTCCACTTCACCGACGTCGTCGGCCAGCCAATGATATAGTTATCTTTTCATCGAAACGGCGACTTTTTTAACTGTACCACCGCCATCCTCCGCCTCCAACCCACACACCTCTTTAGCGCTCTTTACTTCCGGTCGCAGAGGAATTATTCACTCTGGAGATATTAAAAAAAGGAGTCGCACGAGTGAACGATGAAAAACACCTGTACTTTACGTTCTCAGCCGAGTCCCTAATACGCGCGCTGTAAACAGAGTTATTATTTTCTACATGACGCGCATATTTTAACACGCGCTTATTTTAACACGCGCTTCAGCATATTTTGCGCACCGCGGATTTATGGATCATCACACAGTGTTGGATTTAACATATATACTAAACAGACATGAGCTCTAGAATTGTTTATGTGAATCAAATAGAAATATACTAGTTTTTAAGACACTCCAGTAATTGCAAATATGGAGATTCATGGTTTCTTAGATATGATTCAATTTTTAGAACGTGTATTTCATTCTGATAGACAGAGTGAGAGTTTTTGAGAAAGAGAGAGAGAGGGAGTAGAGGTTTATTGCTTATTTCTGCATCAATATTTCTATAAGAATGTTACATGATAGCTATATTAATATAAATATCCAACAAGCAGACACGAATCTGAATCTAGTTACAACATTCTATATGAGCTGCATGGCAGCTATTGCCAACAGTAACCAATGGTATGCTTCTTCTCTATATATATATATACTGTAGCATGTATATATAATATACCATGTATAGTATATAGCGTGGAATAAGCAGCACGTTATTTCCGACATCCGCCATTATGTTTCGATTATAATATTTCATGTCTTAAATGCTTTCCACTGCAAAAACCGCGAATAATATTATGCAGCTGAACCAGGCACATAGCGGTATGGATTCATTAGATTAGATATATTTCGTATAAATGCTTTTGTACAAAAATAGCTTATATATACGTTGCAACAGCAACAAATACCACGATAACTAGTAAACGAGCACAAGCTAAGCCAGTGCAGAGCAAAAGAAATCAGACGTCACGACCAAAATATATTTTCGCGTGATTTTACGTACACGAGAACGATCTAGACGTCAATATGGAGTCAAGCACGACATTCTTACTGTACATTATAGCCACGTGCTCCTTACCCAGTACAGGACCGTACTCTCTATACAGTTTGTTTAATCGGTTACAAGTTAGCTATAATGAATGTTTCACATTTCATTTGTACTACATATAACTAACTCATTTCTCAACTGACACACGAATGAAATATTAATTCTTCCCATTTGTGCTTGACATGTCGTCCATTATTCTCTAAAACAGTAGATTTTTTTCGGCCATGCCAGTCCTGCTGTTGTTTCCCCAAAGCCGAATCGATAGAACTGCAAACATGCTATTCTAGAGTGACCCAGAATTTTTAAACAATAACTTGTCACATCAAACACAGAGAACCCCCAGCATACGTTCATATATACATATATAATCATTCGACGCTTTCAACTCACTCGTGCATTCGTCCGTTGTTCGATAAATTATGAGCCAAATTGAAAATGTAAAATGTGTTGTTTGATCATCGAGATTAATGTAGTACTCGTAGTTTTACACCCCGAAAGCGATTGACGGTGCGTTCTATATCCGTGCGCGTCGAATAATTCATCGTGTTAAAAATATATTATCAACACTTGTCAACACACATTCACCCTGTCACTGATATCATCACGCGTGAGGTGTATTAAAAATATATCGAAATCGATAGTAAATTTGTGTACAAATGGGGAAATATAAACGGGTGTCCAATATTTGCTCTACACGAGTGTCCAGTTCTATAATCTTAATCTGGGCGCCAGAATATTAACGGATGTTTAAACAAGATCATTTAGAGCCAAGTTATAAATGGCTTTCTATCATAATTATCCTAGATTTTCTAGACAAATGTGTTCGTGATATATCGCATAGTGAGGTGAAGGTTGATTGTTGGAGAGATGGTTATATTATAATTAAAGTTTAACCCGTACTAGCGTAGTACCTCCTATATGTTACAACTACGCTGGAGATTGGCGATGGTGGCGCGCGACGTGGCGTGAAGGGGGACTGGTATAATATTAAGAGCGTGCTCTGTGTGAATTGTCACGTGCCACTGATAATATTCATATAGCTAATTAGTGTGACCGCGAATCCACGGGGGCGCCACTCATAATTCCTCGGTTGTTAACGACTCCAATTTGCGCGACTAAGTTTCCCGAGTCTATTAGCCCTTCGTATTCTTTATGTGCACATCGTGACGTGCATTAGAACACTCTCTCTCTCTCTCTCTGCTGTATTACATATAACTTAACTGTCTATCTTTGCATGTACGAGTCTGCTCCTCCACCTTCACCTCCTCCTCCAAAGAAGAACTTAACGCTTGTCTTTCTCCAGACCAATGAACGAACCATGTACTTCTTATTATTACCACCAGAACACTTGTACCATGCATTCTTAACGCCACCAGTGGAGGATGTAAACGCTGCTTTATGATCACTTGGTATTATTACGATGGCTGTACAGTGTAGCCATTTCTTTAACATTGTTGCAATATTTCCAACGAGGACAACAGGGGAAGATTATTACTGCAAGCTTAGAGCGATGGGGTGGGATGTCCTCCAGAACCACTGCATTTCTGGATATGTATTAAGATTTGAACATGAAGTTTTATAGTGTACATTCCACGTTACAATAAAATACATAGATTTCCATATATGAAACAACGTTTTCCAATGCAATGAATAATTCTTCACATTGAAAGAGCAAATATGTATTGACAGTGAGGAGACACAAAATCCAGACAAATAAAACCAGAGTTAAAGAAACTGAATTGATGTAATTCCATGTCTTACTGCGCTCAGTCAAAATGAGAGACACTGTGGTTGCATATTGTCACTGTGCGCCTGGCTGTGTATGCTTGATAATTTACGACGTAATCTACTAGCTGGCTGAACAACAGAACAGCATATACCCCGCGTCGTTATTGTTTCTGTGGTTCTTATGAGAATGCAGCCTGGGCCACCCGCACGTAATTGAATCCACCAATATGAATGCAGTATGTTTCCTTGTACACTCCCAGAATATCTACTGCCACCTACACATATCATTGACCTCACACTCCAACCAGTAAACTATTTTTATTACCCCAATATTTACTTGTGCACGCAAAAATTTCTGCACAAATACGTGACACCAATCGTAAACACGCAAAACTTACTTTTCCACAAAACTATTCATTGGCGAAATGACCCCGCTCCATAATGCGCTGATTATTAATGAGAAAGAACTGAAGTCAGTACGTTTCTACGTCGGCTGATTGAAACATTGCGTTTACCTTATCGACAGCTCACCGGGTTGTCAGCGTGTGCGCATTCTTACAGTTACAGAGTAAAATGTAGGAAATTAAACGGAGCATTTGATAAAATGAAGATTAATGACGATTTTCGTGCGAGGAAATAATGCTTTTCTCTTCTAGCAGCGGACGAACGCTCAAGGTGCAATATCCGGGGCAAATAATACGAAGAAAATCAAATGTAAGTTAGTGTGCAACACAGCGCAAGCAAAATGCACTGTGTGGCACATGTGTTGTCAATTGCACGGTGCAATATGTGTCACATCCATGCAATGACTTACGTACCGACATTACCTCAATACGTGTCTAGATCGCAGTAAATAAATATGTCAGCATATTGACAGCTTCATAGCAATACAAACTAAATAAATCCTACTTTCATCTATTAGAGTTACAACAGAAGAAATATGAATGAGAAAAAATGCAAATCAATATCCTAGGCTTTCGACAAATAAAAGAAAGAATTTAAAAACAATTACATTACAGAAATAGAATCTGAAAAGGTAACGAATCGCTTACGTTCACTTTGATATGATACTCGTACGTATGCAGACAAAGTTTTAAATTCATATTGTATTTTTGTTTTATTTCGTTTAGGAAGTTCTGCATTTTCTGGTGCATATTCTATATTATTTGTTCCTTATATCCATCTGTACGTTCGCTATTCCATATTGTTGTTGAAAATAACTTGGAATAAAAATGAAATACATTTAAACATAAAGCGAGTGAACGAATATACATGTGTGTATCTTGCTCTATCTCTTTCTATATTGTCCACTATTATAGAATCTTCTAGAATACTATAGTCTAAGAGCAACCTAGCACTGGAAGAGCTAATATTTTCTGATTTCTTCCACGAATGTGATTTTAAATTACCGAGTAAGCATATCGTTGCACCACATGCACAAAATGGCAAACAGCCGAAAGGCTCTCACGGACACATGCTGCTATAGCTGCACGACTGCTACTTTTATTCCGTAAAATAAAAACCCTATTGAATACTAGCAGATGAAATATTTTAAAATCGAGATAAAAATCTGTTTCACCCTCGCTTGTAGTTCCGTTCTGTTCTGTGTTTTCTTTTAGCGTCTGCAACTTCCTTCAATAAACTAGATTGGTTTATTGAAATCAGTATTGAACGCACGGTGTTCTTTTGCTCCTGTAAGTTGTCGCGCCTGATTCACTATAAAAATTCACTCTACGCTAGTAACTAGCATGGATGCCAACTAGTTTTAAAACTGGCCGACAGGGGATGGAAGGGAAATTTGTACAATTAGATTAGCTATCGAAATTGACGAGCCGATGCAAGCTTGCTAGAAAAGCTGTTGATGGAAAAAACTGAACGCATACAACAAATCCATATCTAACAAAACGCATACTTCCATTTTAGTAATTACATTCAATGTTCATGGATGTTAATGTACAAATATTTAGTTGAATAAACATGGACATTCACAAAGCATGTCGCTATCGTCATTTAAAATGATATAAATTCTCTCATAAGGTAATTAACACAAAATGTTGTATAAATAGCGTTTCCATTTCCTTCAGGATGCCAGTAAAGATGTTCTTATGCACTTTGCACGATGCTCATTAGCAGAAAATCAGTGACTCTACTCGTTCAAAAACAAACGTTAATGAAGTTTCTTCAAATGTAACGTAATATGTAAGTGCTTCGATGAAACTTGATCAGTTTACCATTGATATTTATAACAAAAAGTTAGAATTCCGCATGAACTGTAGAAGGAAGGCTTATAATATCCTTGTTAATTACTGACGAGTTTCTTTCTTTCTACTCTTCTCTTCTCTTACATTTATTCTCTGCTAATATCACAATCAAGAACCGAATGATATAAAAATCATTTCCAACCAACCAACTCTCTTTTCACCAATATTGAATCTATCTTGCCAACCCTTCGCATGGAGTGAGTGAATTAGATTCCGGATGCACTTGGCTGCCAGCCGAGCTCGGCTCGTTGTAAAACTAATGCAGAACTATCCACGCTAGCCAGCATACAGTAATTGTTATACTAAAAAACACTAGCCGCAACATTTCTGCTGTCGGCGTCATTCGGGCGGTGAGCCAAATGTGTCTTTCAATATAAAAACAATTGCGTTCGCATCATCTCGCGTGGCCGAAGCCAGGTGCCACACAGAAACAGTGACCTCAACGTGGAACACACGCTGAATTCTTTATATTCTCTTTGGCTTATTCTGTATATTGGTATTTAATAACTGGAGTTCTCCTCTGCTCAGCATAAAAGAAGAATATACAACGACCGATTTGTAGCAATATATATATTAAGCATCCGTTGTTCAATACACATACAGTACATGTGTGTACGTGTATGTACATGCGTGTATTTTGTGGTGACGTATCGTCGTTCACAAACCAGACAGATGTTCTTCACCGGGTAACAATGTACATATAGGTCCTACTCTATTTCGTGTTTCTCACTCTATCAACTTAGCATTGTATACATGCTTCTCTCTTTATTCAAGCCTCTACGTGTGTGTATGCTTGTCTGCGGTTACGTAACGTAACATACAACTCCTACTCCCCTTGCGGCTTACGTTCCTTGTGTTGTTACGAGGCGTTACGCCTAATACACGCGCGCCACCCCATAATATGCACACGGAACGTGAACGAACCAAAGCCTTACACACCTACACACATATGTACAGGGATGTTATTGTCAGAGATTCATAATTAGGTACTTTGTACTCGACGGTTTTAATTCCAGAAGTTATTCTAGCACCGGCGTATTATTGTCACATTGGTATTGTTCCCCGTGTGACAGATGAGGATGCAGCAAAATCAGCAATGCTGGAGAAATTGCGAAATTGTGTAATTATTCTCACAGCATGTATGTTGACATGATCCACACGGAAAGTTTTTCAAAATACCTCACGTTCAGAAAATATTCCATAAAACATACAGACGCAGGAAATCCCAGTTTAGCTTCATAAATTCGATAAACCACTAAACAGACTGGGACTTTTAACAGACAACTTAAGAGACTGCAGAGTACAGAGTAAATTTAAGAGGTAGTTCTTCCTGTTGTTAAGTAAGTGAAGCCACTGCCGCTAGGTGCACTACTGTATTCGCTAGAGGCTAGAGTATTCTTCTACCAGTGATGATGGTGATGGTTCACATAGCATCACGCTTCTTCCGATCGCACTTAAAAGCTGCACGGTGTGCTATTACAACATTACTCTTTTACAAAGCACAGCTTCCTGTTTACCTGTTTGTGCTTGTTCGTTGTTATTAACTGTTTCACGTCGTGTTCTTGTCTGGATGCATTAGTTTTTAATAGAACACAACTCTTTCTCTCTCACAAATTGTAGAAAAATCGTTCGTTAATATTGTAAATTGGACCCTGGATATATTTTTAAACTTTTTGTGGTGTAATTTAATACTGTATGCTTTTGTAAATGTTAAAGGTACCCCTATATTATTATTTACCCCGATCAGCACTTTCAGTATATATATATATGACAGAGTTGGGAACGAATCACTGATCTATATATATATGTCGAAATTTGATCTCATCGATGAGGCTTCGACAGATTTGCTTGTCAGTAGGACGTGTTGACATAAAATCGTTTTCCCAAAAATATACATCCACAAGCACACACTGTGTGATGTGTACTTGTTTGCAGATGTAATATTTTTGTAGACGTATATTGCTGACAGATTCAAATATAGATACGTCACAAAATTAACTATTTTCTTGTAATTATTTTGATTATTTTTCGGAGAAAATCATCACAGATCGGATTGCCTGAAATTATTTTCCAGAATGACCCTGAGCCACATTGTCTGTTATGGTTTATTTTCTAGTCAAATATTTCTGTCTAGTTTTTCCAATACATACCAATTTCTCTGTCCATCTATTCTGATATATAAAACGTTATCGGTCGTCCACAATAATTGTTAACATTTTATCTTTCACGGTTGGCATCGTTTAATGTTTTGTGTTGATGTTAACACCGCCATTGCATCGCTAACACCATTTAGTGTAAAACTATGTAACTACCGGGAATATGTGCACGCGTGCGCGCGGGCGCTCGTCACAAACGACTTTTATGGTCGAGCACGGAACTAGTCCAAAAATAGACGAAGCATTATAAAAACGCATGCAAATTTTTCTCGCTTAAAGGACTATTAAAAAACTATAAAATTGTATCACACGTACAGCCGTATACAACAATGTTGCCATAACGAGTATTTCGTGAAATGGCTCTCTAGCTAGCGCGGGTCTGATCTCCTATGTGTGTATGTGTGTGTGTGTGTATTAGGCGGGTCATTCAACGAACGGACAAGCAAGCGGTGAAACACAAACACACATAGTAGCCCTAGCACCGGAATTAAACACCGGACTATACTCCGGAGCCTCAGAGCTGCGTCGTGTTAACAACTATTCACTCTATGGCATAGTTAAACCCATAGGCGTACTGGTATTTTCAACCAGTGGGGTCAGCTTTAAGAACAACTGCAAGAAGACGATACAGAACCAGAATTAAAAAATAATATTTACAATTACATTTATTTATAAATTTGCAAGAAGATTATTTTACAAACATCTTGCAATGATGTACAAGATATCTGGGAAAATTGAACGGATCAGCTGTAATATACAGATTTCCTGCATTTCCTGACGCCCGCAGGATGTAGAACAAGGTTAGCAGGATCTAGAACTACACGACGCTGTGCGTCTCTCTCCGTGACGGTTTGCGTGCCGTTTTCTCATAAACTATGACCGGTTAAAATTCGAATCACCACGCGGCTGTTGGTCGCCTTTGAAAAGGTTGCACTAAAACCTTGCATGGCATAAAACAAAAAGCATTTTACACGCGGCTGCCGAACCAACACACGCACACACGCAGGCAATAGATATATGTACAGACAGACGTGTATATATCGAATTGTGAAGGGCGCTTATATGGACGCTCGTAAAAAACATCGAATGACATACCACGTACGCACCAGCGAACGAACGAACGAACGAGCACAAGGGGATGCAATGGAAATCAATTTACAAACTGTTATTGCGTATAATATATGGAGACTCGCCAACCGCTCGCCTGACAACCAGAGAGGAGGAGGAGGTGGCATACATACACACACATACATAGTGTCATATATACCTACATACATATATACAGATGCAAATTTCCACTTATACAAGTATATAAATAGATACATACAAGTACATA
>JAGJTL010000176.1:598229-657400 GCA_022063505.1 Calosoma granatense
TATATATAGAGAGAGAGAGAGAGAGAGAGAGTTATTCACATTTATGTATACTATATACATACAAAAAGAGATCTGAAAATATACACAGAAATACATACATATACAACACTACTTGTTCAATATACAAACGTACACTGATCCCAGTTATAGGTACACGTATACGACTACACATACACGTATACACGTATACGTCGCCCTCTTGCTCGTTCAGTCGTTCGCTCGTATAATACAGACACTGAAGCACACCCCTAAACTACGTTTCAGTTCAGTTCAGAATGCGTAACAGGCCGAAAATATTCGATACCTGGTTGATGTGTTTATGATACTCGTTTTCATTGAGCCACAGCAACCGTTCCGTAACCACGTATCGCTCTGATAAGCCGGTTATGAATGGCACTTTTGATACATTTTATTCCTTGTATATCCCCAGGACAGTTTCATCAAACATATACATACATGTGTACGGGCTGTGAATTTTAACTGGGGCAATATTCAATAAAATATGTATGTATTCAATGTTACAAATCACAGTTAGAGTTACATGGACACACATGATCTATTAGCAAAAAAATCTGTGATGTAAACTTGTCTGAAATTCTAGCCTTTATTTTAACACCTTTGTCACTTTATAATAGAATAATGAAAGGACAATAAAATGCTCCCGCCCATCTTCACTCTTGCGTTGGTCAGCTGCTCAATGCATCTTTATTTCTAAAGAGCTTATTTTTCATCATTTGATACGCCATTATTGTATTGTGACACTTATTACCCCATTAATTACGACATAATTAAATTTGAGAATGGGAAAAAGTTTCAGCTAATTGTATTAGAACAATAGCAAAAAGTTTAAAAAGTACCTGTAGTTGGCTGTGGAAACAGAAGAAGAAGAACTTGACTTGCAAGTTCCTTCTTATTTCAAAGAGGAACCAGCCACTAATCTTTGTCTTCCATAGCAAGTGGGGGGGACATTGTGGTGGCAGCGCACATGGTGTGCGACACGCGGTAATTTATCATGAAGCTAATCTATCAAATTATTAACACATTTGCTTTGTCACCTCTGTCTCTAAACATTTTATTTCCATACAAACTTATTCTAAAGCAACAACTAAATGTACAGGATTATTGTCATTTGAAAAACATTTGAATGTTGATCATTCAAAATCTAGATCAGAACAGTATGAATGGGACATTTCAAATTAACTAATAAAAAACCTTTAGTGTTATTTTCATTGCAGCAATTCGCTCCATGATGTAAATATATGAATATTATTGTAATTTGTCCGCGTCTATTATTGTTACATTTGTAACCAATCGAATGGTACTTTTACCTCACATGTTAGTGTATATAACAGTTTCATGAAAGTCAATAAAACGTAATGCTATTTCCATTCTTTCACTACTAGTAGTACTGTACCACATTTAGTTCGCTATATCGATCATAACTGCAAATAAATTTTACGTTGAATTCTTTTACGTGATCGGAGCAGGCCAGGGTTTTTATTCTTTTACGGTTATTGCTAGAAGTTGTCGCAGTGTCAAATTCACTTTTGACAAATAGCCCCACGTATATAGTTTAACAACGCAGTATAACTTTAATATCAAAGTTAGTAACAAACTAGCCAGTTTATTACAGATGCAATATAGAATTATATTCACCAGTACTTCCATTCAACGTTGCATATTATCTTAACTTATTGCACAGAATCAAATGCTAATCATCTGTTTATCTTCTATATCCTTCCAAGTGTACCAGGGATGATTCTCTCTCCGTGCAGGCACATTTACATAAATACATACATGATATGTGTATAATACGTTTACCAGATCTGCGCAACTGCTTGCCTGTATAAACAAATATGCACATTTGTAACAACAAATAATACTGTTGTAATAATTATGAATATATTTAACCCCCGGATATGTAGCAGAGATAATTATGTACACAAGGATATATATACACATGTACACCATGTATTTAGATATTGATTGAACATAGTACATGTTGACAAGGTCAGTGTCATTCCTGCTGGTGTTGGTGTTGGTGTCGGTTGTCATGTTGGTGTATACGGAACATAAATATTTTGAATGGACCCAGATTAGTGTCAAATAGCCATCCGGTCTGAAAGTTTGTAAATCGCTTGAGTGGTAACCCCTAACTTTTCCCGGAAACCGGACAAACTTGGTTACTCGCATCTACATACAGCCGGAGGAGGAGGAGGAGACAGAAGTGGAAGACCGCAACGCGACAGTCAATGTTTTTCGACAGGATTAAATTCATCCATAATTTAACGAATCTTATTAACGGAAAAAGACTCGATTGCCAGTGCTCATGTAATTTCACTGAAAAATAAAAATGTATTTGAAAATATATATGTGCGTCTGCCTGGAGAGAGAGAATAATACACTACTTTCGTAGTCAATAATTGAAACTATATATGGACCATTTAATGTACTTTAAACTACCGCTGGAAAATTTACTTCTTTCTCAACTAAACCACGCTGCTTACCCCACAAAAGATTTACCAACCAACTATATAAATCGTATTTACTTTGGTAGCAAAATCTAGACACATTTTTCCTCTTAAACTCCGCAGGTTAAATATATCTACGAGTATTCAATGGGCAACGAGAAAAAGAGTAAAACTCGATCAGAAACACGTTAAATTATTTTATTACACACATACACACACACACTTGTCTCTTCTCTTCTCTTCTCTTCTCTTCTCTGTGTGTGGATGTAATCTTCTTAACTATATTTCGTGGAATCGGCTTACGCTGGGATAAATCCTTAAGATATAAAACGTTTCTATATTTATTTTAAACAGATAGTATATTTATGTAATTACTTCATACGCTACTTGTTACAATATACTGAAACATTTAGATGCTAGTAGCTAACAGAGCAGACAATAAAACAGCCGTTATAGACTTCAGGCTTTTGTTTATTTTATATAATCTCCCCATATATGTGAATTACTGAAGAATAATATATACATGTTTCAACTGAATAAGCTTCTTTTAAAAAGCTATATATTGTACCAGAGCTTAACGAAAACAAGCATTGCATATATGATTCTATGCTTTTTACAAAAAGAAATTGAGCTTATAAAATTAGAGTTTAAATATAAAGTTAATTTATATATTTAACATGTATTTTACATTTACATTTCCTTATTTTATTTAGTAACGTACATTTTTAATTTAATATCTCTTTCATGTTGCATTGCGTTTACAATTGTTTTTTTTTTAATTCACCACGCAGTTCTGATTCCTCTATTTGACTTTAAATAAAACACTTGGAAAGAATATTATTTTTTTGCAGAAACTTGAAGAATCTAATTTTACAGTCTACGCGTTAATATTGCTTGTATTATGTTAGGTTACGTTATACGCCAGTTTCGTTCGAGAGAGCCTGCTTGTTGACGAATCACCGACGATAATACACGTACAAGGTGCTGCATTGGATGCGAGTTTAATATAAAAATAAATTGTTAACAGCACTCGGAACTACGGGACGTATGACGAGTACTTGTGCAGGTAGTTGCCGAGAGTTGTAGTGTGAATGTCTAACTTTTAAACTTTCTGCAGCACAAGTACATGATGGCCCGTATAGCATGATGCAAATGCTCGTTAACTCCACTTGCATTCGGCTGCAGGCTCAAGTACACACTCGACCACAAGTTGTGGCAAGAATAATTGTTTCATCAATGGCGTACGCCGAGAGAGAGGAAAGTCATCATTCATCATTATCAGCTACTACTATATTTCATAGACTATAATGTACTATATGGAAGAACCAAGATATATATGCATTTGCAGAATGAAATCCAGTTTTGGAGATTGGTATCCATGCATCTTGATTAAGTGTTTGTGTGCCACTTGGCACATTATCAGGCTTGCCAACCGTCCGCACGAGACTTGGATCCGATTCCGGGGCCAAACCGGAACACATCCGACGACAAGACCGCCGGAAAAAAAGACGTAGAATTTTATGTCAAATCAATACACGCGCACGGATTTGCTAATTTTTGTATTGTACAAATTCACTTTGCATGCAGACTGTATTCTTTCAAAATACAATTGTTTTAATTCTGCCTAATCTAATTAGATTTCAAGCTAGTTTTATTCTAATTGAATCAGTAATATTTAAATCTGTACATATGCAAATATATTACGAATAAGTAAACACATAAATATTGTCACCATATTTTCAACAACGGCCGCTGAGTTTAAAAAATATTGTACAGACGTATGTGTTTGGCTGTTGTGTAGGTTTAGAGATAAATAAAGAATGATACATCACCCGGTGTAACACACCCGTGTATGTACGTAAATAGTCAACTCGTTGATACGCACCGCTCGCCAAACGCATCCCCGTAACCGACCCGTACACTGCCGCACAACACGACTCCCAGTCCCCGCAACAATCTGATTGATTGAACACAAACGTCTATATGTTTCGCTAACGAACCACTGAATATGTCAACCATCGTTCCTGAGCAAAGTGCCCCTCTACACAGCCCCGCCCCCCACTCTGGTGAAATACAATTACGAAAATCAACCATAATTATCTGCTTTTTCAAAATGACTTTCCCGCTGACGACTTATTGAGACAACCGTCGGATTTGAAGTCAATACAAAATGTTGATTAATTATTTTAGGATTTTGATTTTAAATTTGACTTCTGTCATTGTTCCTGTATTTTGACATTTTTTTAATGAACTGAAAGCATTCAATATTTCTTCTTTTAAGCTAACTCGAATATAGCACACTGCCCATTGCATTTAATAATTAATTTCATTTTCCCTTTGAATAAATTCATCCGCCTGTATATGTTATTACCAGGCAAATGAATGTTAATTCACTAATATAAAATTAATTGAATTGCGCGCACTGGGTATGTAAATTTTTTTTCGCAGGTACTATCGCACACAAATTGTAATTACAAAATCATAATTGTATTAGATTGCTGATCGGCCATTGTTAATTACCATATTAATTGATAATTAACGGAACATTCTCTGGTCTAATGCACTTTTTAAATTGACGAGCGAAAAACTGTGTATTTATTAGTAAAACATGTACGCAATAGTATGTTTTATACATTGCAAAGAGCTAGTTTTGTCCCGCAATACATCCGTGTACGGCGGGACAGTCTACATCTCAAAAGGTCATTGACCCATACAGAATCAGCACAAATTTATTTCAATCAAAGTTAGTACTGCATTAATACGGTCATATCGCAGACAAATGTTCAGAAAATTATCAAAATTAATTTACTACACATATATCAGCGATTTTGGCAAGCCTGTATCACACTGACAAATAGCTTACGAGTGCCACGTCGTCGCCATACATAACTGGTTTTAGTTTTCATCTTGCAATGCGAGAAAAATGGACCACTCTGCTTGATTTAGTTGTCTGCACATTTATTAACATATGTGTTCATAAATATACAACGGAATGAAATAAAAAACTAAATTATTACTGCTGCTCCCTTTGATAAATTGATTTATAATAAATGAACATCGTGTTACTATATATATTATATAAATAGTGTCGCTTCTTTACAACTCTAATGAAAGCATACCTAGTTTCTAGATGTATACCTTTTCAATTTGTTCATAAATTTATTTGCGTTCAGAAACATATTTTCCACTATGAAAATAATTAAAAGCAACCCATACCATTGGCGTACTGTACATTAACTCGTAGCGGGGGCACACAAGAGGGGAGGGCAGTGTACTAATGAAGACTACAGGCTCCCATTCTCGCTACTACATGCTACCAACTTTTCAACACAAAACATGGTGGCGTTTGGGAATTCATTTGACAAAACTAACACGACTGGGAGGTGTACCGTGATTTATATTATGCTTCAGCCATTGTAAAAACATCGCACGACCAGTTTGGCAACGTTTAGTTTATAGACACGTCCGCCAGAGGGAACACATGTACGGTGGCGCCGCCAAACGAGCGTTAATTCAAATTTCATTAAAGGTACGATTTAAATTCCAAACTGCGGGGGGCGAAAAAAAAACCGCAATTGTTTTGTTCACATTAACAATCCGTGTGTGTATGTGTGTAAATGTGTGCAACAGTTTTATTTACAAATGTATATTTTCATCAAATGCGAGGAATATATTACTGACTGCGAACATTGTGTTAAAGGTTCATATAACACATATAGTATGTTGGTAGTTGTGTACAGAAACGTTATAGATAAAGTTTCACAAAATAACTATTAACAAGCACCCGTGAATACGACATAGTTGTCAAACTGTACCCAGTATATATATATATGCAGATATGTGTACACACGGTCCCAATAATATTCCACAAAACTCCTTCAACTATCCTGATCTTATAAAAAGAGTTCTTCTCCAATATTTCATTCTCATGCACGATGACTCTCTCTCCCGGGGAAATCCCTACATTTTACTACCGCATTCCGCCGCACTCTACACGGTCTTGACTACCGCACTCCGCCGCTATACTACGGCGCAATAAGAATGCGAAATCTATTTACTTGTTGAAAAAGTTCGATGGTAAAAAAGTTACACGCGAATCAATATATTCAGAACGGTTTAATTCCGTACAATGTGTACTGTCGTTTCAATCCACATACATCAGAAGAGAAACTTTCTGATTACAGATTTTCACTGCGGCTTCTAACTTTGGTCTTTTAGTCCCACATCTACACGTACGACACTGGGATTTCTTATTCGTGAGATCATACAGAGAACGAAGACAAGGTATGTATCCTATCAAATATTATTATTTACTTGCTACACGAATATGTTTAATCATTTCAGAAACTCTGACATTATTATTAAGTTTCTGCTTGACAAAAATCTTTGAGCAGTGTAATATTGGCATGAAGACAACACATATATATATGCTGATATTAAAAACGTACAACACATCCTATATTACACAATGTGACCTGTCACATCTGTATTCTTATCTCTTCTTCGCGCGCGTTGACATCTACTACGATGGTTTATAAGTGGTGTTTTCTATCGTCCCGCGAGCAAAGTTTTATAGTGAGTCTGTGGTTATTCATATTTCAGCCAAGAAACAAATTTTAAATAATATAAAAAGTTTCTGAATTGCTGCGTAAAACTTTAGCTCAGTAAATGCAAGAAGAATTTTTTTCCTAACACACAATTTTGTGTACAGCAAAATACTTATAAAAATTGTTTGTCGTTTCAAAGCAGATGAAAAATTACTTGTCAAATATTCGTGAATATTTTTAGCTTTATCATCACATAATTCTAACGAATAAAATGAAATACATATCCAATAAACACCAAAATATATTCTCTTTACAAATAAGAATATATTTTTGACAAATTTCTCAGTGTTAATAACGAGAGCTTACAAAGAAAACATACATATGGGTTTTCTGACAATTTCCTCCGAATATTACATTGTAAAAATCTAACTAGCTCATCAAGTATATCCATGTCGAGACAGGCACGTATATTACCGATTTAACACACCGGAAGTCCACCATTTTGCCCGTGCTACAATGTGCAACTTCCGACATTAAAATGTAACGAGCCGAAGCTGATGGAGGTTGAAATTGTATAATAGAAAACGTTACTACGTACGTATCAATATGTGGTAGTTGTACCAACACAATACTTACATGTGCATTATTGATTAAAGTAGTTCGATTTTCTACCACCACCGACACTAGCGGTAGTAGTAGCGTTATTATCCAGCTGAAGGCCTCGAAATAATTACCGGTTGTCACAATTGACGTGTAATTAATAAACACGACGCGCTTAATTTACATATAATAACAAGCGTGTCAATGCGAGGAATTAAAGTGTCATGCTAAGACACAATGAATATATTTAGCGTTACCTCACACAGTACAAAGTGCCCTTAGTCTAATGCAGGCAAGGGACAATGTATTAGCGGAACATCAGTATACACAGTTAGCGAAACACTGAACCGGAAGAAACTGCCGCAGAATCTAATGATGACGACATAAGCCTGTATGTTGTTGAAATGATATATTACATCACTTAATCTACAGTGAAATATCAGTGAAAAGATATTTTCAATTAGATGAATATTTGTCCAATATTTCGTTACAATTTTCTATAAATATTTCCATCAGATTTAACATCCATTTACAAATAATGGAAGCCAAATTGCCATCAATTTAACGGGAAAACAAAACGCAACATATACAAACTCAATATTTTTATCTAAAATGGGAAAATTGAATTTTTTTGTTAACACAAGCAACATACGGCTTGCCTGAAACATCGAAAATTGCGGTAAAACATATAAACAAACAGACGAACCACTAAAGAGAGAAAGAGAGAAGTACATTATATTTATATTCATAAATAGAAAGCAACTATTTACTTTACATAAATTACATACAGATTATACATACGAAATATAACTTTGAGCATAACATTAACATATAAATGTAAATATTTCAGTATTATTTTATTTTTTCGAAAGGTCACTAGTAATTTATGACAGTTACGCCTGCGCGTAATCTGCAAATGCACGAAAAGTGGACGCGCGTGACGATATTTTTGTCGAAAGTTTAACACGAAATAGTTGCGACAGATATAATTGCCTTGCAATTAAATTGCAGAGTAGAGTTGTTGCGGTTGCTTGTGCAATTTATTCTTTATTTCATGAAGACCTTGAAAAGTGTTAATTCTAAATGATTCCAGTATATATTATGCGCTATTTACATTTAAACAGATTCACACTTCCTCTGTACAGGATAATTCCACAACAATATTACCAACTAAATCCCATCTAAAGGCACTAGAAATATTCTAAATCCTACCCTGCTTCGCACACCGAAGTCCACTGACAACAAAACGAATCAATTTCGAGACCAATATAAACTAATTCTTTTGCACAACCCATTCAATCTCATTACGTGGCCGGTAATGTTGAACAGTGTACATTTTAATCAAATGGAACGCATTACAGTGTAGACAGAGTGTATTTGATTATCAACAGGAGTATTTGCCACAAACATACACACACCACCCTACCGCGTACACACACACATGTACAGGAAGTACATTTGTCTGATAAATTGAACACAATACATATGAAAGCTGTTGTTGTTGCTGTGTACATATATATATATATATGGATTTGTTTATAATGTCCGTATATTGCTCCATTATATACCTAACACACACAGGGAGAATGTTATTATATACGTCGGGGGGCTCTTGCAATGTGCTCACAATAATATTTGTCATAAAGCACCGTATACACTACTAAATACACAGTACATTGACAATGTATTGTATATGACGGCCAATGTAGATTATCATTACAGAATCAACCAATTACAAGCAGACAGAGAGCGATTCTTGATGTCAAATTGTTTCATAACTATGTTTGCATTTGTAAAACAATATTTCACGAAGAAAAATCTGACAATTTTTAATTACTTAAACCAAATAATATTCCTTAAAAGGGAAGTATATATATTCATCAATCTCTTCTGATAAAAGTTGAAAACTTTTCAACGTTTATAAAGTGTGCTTTATGAACTACATAATCACATTTCTCTAGCAAATAATAAATAAAGAATGAAATATTGTTGCGTGCAGGTTTATAAGTATATTCATGAATCTGTTTAGATTGCAACCATATGCAACACTTTAGCTACACTTTACTGTGCCTAAAAAATACTTAGTCGTTTGCAATTAAAATTCGCGAAGTCTCAAGTTGCGCTGTTCGCGTAACACTAGTTGCACAACTTGTTCAAGAAGTGTTGTAAACTATTTGTGCAAGTTTCCATATGTAGCAGAGGATATATCTGTACTCACCCCCATGCAGTATGTCCGAGTAACCTGTAGTGACGCTCGCCACAGCCGCCACAATGAGCACGAGGCACGGACGCGCATCGCATCTACCAACAGCCATTTAGAAAACGAACAGTCGCGTGCCGCATCGCGACTAAGCTCGCCAAAAGCGCGCTTTCTACATATATATCCTGTCCGTCGCACACAAAGTTCACCCAAGTTAACCAGTGCGCATGTGCGCAGAGCTTTCCTGACCACCCGCACACACGTACAAACATAGACACAGACGTGCGCACAACCAGAGCAGCACAATAATATTTATATTATCCCCTCGCCTGCTTTAATAATTCATGATTCAATCATTAGCCGTCATCATCGTGAAACAATACATACATACTGAATATTTACACCATTCCTGTGTATTCCTGTATATATGCGAGAGAGTTTGTTATGCTTTTGTTCTCGGGTTGTGTTGTGCTTTGTTACTCACTCCCACTGGTAAAACTGATTATAAATTATTTGATTTTTCATGTATACATTGATCAGTACATGATGGGAAATGTTTTTAAATTATTTTTCCTCGAAACATTGGTTATTAATCAGACTGTCAAATGATTAATATACATGTATGTATTTGTTATTTTGTTTTTAAATGAAATATCATCGACGAATATTAACACGCGATGTGTATTGAATGTATTTTATACTTAAAATTAACAAATTTTTAGTTTGTACACAAAGTTTAATACATGTTTTGCAATGGAATACATTAGCAACTTGATAAAATACATTTGTAAATCTGTCGACTACTGATGTTATTCCCATCACTTACGAATACTAATTGACCAGGTAAATAATTCACTTCAATGAATTATATACAGTCACAGTGTCACGGGAATGTTTTTAATATTGTACTTTCAATTTTAATCACGTACAGTCGTTAGTTCAGTTTTGACGTTTCATTATTAAAAATCTATAAAAGCATTAAATATGCAAATGTACCAGACGAAATACTATACTTCATACTAGAATATTATTCGTTAATATCTCAAAAAGTAAAACAGAAAATTCCGCCAAACTTCTGCCATTTGCTGCTCTGCAGCCATGACACATTACATTGGTTTCAGACATATGCGCGCGTGCGTGTATGTGGGTGCGATTAATTTCAACAGCTATACATTGTGGTCGTCTTAAGATCAGGTCACAACCACAATGTCTGTACATTCAGGTAGTTGGAATGGGTGTCAAGCGCCGATCCGTTTGTCTTCAGTTGTGATTCCTCGGGCACCCGGTATATTTGAACAGCACGATGACTAGATGCACGTAATGAAAATCAAACACTAGCTAAACCTCTCCACACACACGTGCCAGCGGTCCTCAAGTCGTGCAGGAGAAACACCTGAAAATGGAAGATCTGCAAGGGTGCGACAAGACTATTTCATAACTATACAAATTGAAGTAAAATATGAGAAACTTTTTAATTTCTTCCCAGATTAAGTGCAGATCTAATCTTCCAATTTTAAATGATGGATTGACAAGCATTAATCTTCATTTGATCAGTATTCCAAGATGATATCTTTAGCAACACTGGTCTAAGGTCTACCATATGGTATTCTACCATTACTGATAGAGTGCGTGATTGGTTTACACACACACACATATACTAGTATCATGGTTGCATCAATGTATCCATTGTTATGCGTAGCCCTCTCACGTTTATTTGAAGACCTGTTTCAGTCTGTTTGCATGGCCAACCAAGGTTTGTCCATCGATTACCACTGGTTTGTGATCTTCATTGTCATGTATCGTTAATTATTCAGGATATACGGGATTCAAACGTACACACACGTACATATCGTCCAATATACGGACACGAAGCAAGCTTTGAAATATTTCTGCAACAACTGCCAAGATCTGCATCATGAATTGGAAATAATTAGAGATAGTTGAGTATTGTCGTTGAAGCAAAAACATCTCTGATACTTTCTCGCCCAAGTTGATAACGGAATGTTTGCATAGGAACAGTAGTTCATATTTTATTGAAATGAAGTCGCAGGTGTATGGCCACAAGGCCCTGCTACACGCCGAAGTAGTAAGTCACGTTGATAGCCAAAATGGTTTTTATAAGATTCGCCTCGCTCTGCACGGGACAAAAGCAGGGAAGCGAATGATTTCCTATTCTTTCTCCAAATGAAGTGTAGGGACGCATGGATGCAATGATTTACTCGGCACATTGGGGGTGATTATCAATTGTTTGTGAGACAGATCCGTGCAGTAAATATGCTAGAAACATATGCTGCATGCAATATAACTTTACTGTGAATAACATGTGGAGTAAGAAATAGATTTGTTCTTGAAAATCTGAACTAATACTATTGCTCTATGCATTTTTGTCCTGCATATCCCTTTCTATATTCCACTGATTGATATTTGATTGAAACTACTACTAACTGTTGCCGGCATTGTTTAATTAGCTTATTACACTATCTGTGCGTAGCGGTCGCTACAAAGGACAATGTTCGACCAACGCAGGCCGCCAGAAATTAAACAATAATGTCGATTGCACCGACCACAAACGACCCAACGAACCGGACAACACCAACCAAACACATATCAACGCAATAGCAAACCACCCATGTCATACATACATACATGTGTACGTACTGCATTGCCAGTAATCGATCTCATTGTACGTTAAACCACACGGTATTGCATCGGCTTAAGAGAACACAGTATAACTGTGAGTATTTACATTTGCCAATATACATTGCCAAATCCAATTTAATTATCAAACTATCCCATAAGTTCCATTGGAGGGTTTTCCAATCGGTATATGCAAGGTTATATTAGATTACAATTGAAAACCAAATTGTCTGTTGTATTTTTAAATATCCATTTATTTATTCAGATCTGGCACTGTGATTCCCTGATCTTTATCATTGATGTACATTGTAATTTAACCAGTAAAAAAACTAAACTATACATATTTTATGTTATAACTAATAATTTTCTGAACACTAGCTAGTTTTATAGCCACAAAACAAAAGCAAAACAAACAACTTACCTTCACAATACGCGACCATTCAGGGATTACCCGTGTGACGTCAAACAAAATGGCGCGCTTTATGGCAGAAACTTTTATATTCTTACAAGCCTTCACCATTTCCCATCAACAGTGCTTTTTGTTTTGTGTTTTCCTGTTACTAATATTACCAAATACATACATACATATACACACATATCAAACTGTCAAATGGCATATGCTAATTTCCGATTAGCTAGTTTGACAATTAATATTCGGGATCAAAACATTTATAACAATACTTGAATTATTGTTTATTAGCCGTGTGTGTGTGTGTGCGCGCGCTCGCAAACAATATTTATTATTATTCAATTTTTAAAACCGGTAATTCAAAATAGTTGACACGTGCACGTATATACAGGGACCCATTAATTGAATAACACATTGTGTTTATAATAAAATGTGCTAAACGCAATACCAGCACAAATCTGATGGACTTTATAATCCGTGATATAAACGCTAACACTGGCGTGTACTATCAATAACTCCAGCACATAAATATAAATATATGGTGTATATTTTGAATTGGAAACATGGAACCGTAGTTAGCAGGACATGATCAGCACAACAGTGTTATGGCTGTTACAAATTAGTAAACAAAAAACTTGATTTAGAAGATATATTTTAAATAATCAACACTTTACTACACTTGCAAATATATAAATACAGTACATCGGTCTGTTCCAATCCTCTCTCTTTGTTCTGTATGCATTGCAGCGTAGTTGAGATACGGCCGATGTCCCCTGGAGCAGCGTCCAGACTGGTCGCTGTTAGACGTCGCGACGCCGGAACGGACAACGCCGATTCGATTATCCACTGTGCGCTGGGCACAAAACATGCGACATTTTTAACTCTGCAACAGTAAACTAATACACTGATTAACTGCAACGTTGCACTGCCAAACAGCCATATTAGATTTGTTACTATGGCAACAGATTTTACATGGCATTTAATCTGACGCAACTATAAATGTTCATTTCAATGAATGATGACCAGCATCACGCCCATGTATTGCGGAACAATCGCACGCTAGACGCTACCATATAATCCTTAAATTTAAATCCTTTGCTATAGTTAATACTGATATCTTGCCTGAAACATTCCATTCATAATATCAATATTAACTCCTCCTCTAACAAAAGGGGCCTAAAATAAAATACGAACCATAAAAATGTAGAATAAAAGCCGGCAGTTTTCAATTAAAAAATTAATCTAAAAAAATCCTACCATCGAATGGCCGTTTTCGTTAATGGAAATTGACTTCTTGTATTTGACTATGGGTTTGAAACAATTACGACCATTGAATCTCTGCTACTGATTGGAAATGTAACCTTATTTCAAAAGTGAAGGATTAAACTGAAAAAAAAAATCACAAATAGAATGGGGGTAGGAAATTTGCCGCTATTTAATTAAAATGAAAAGAATGACTCCAGTATCACCCTGTGGATGTATGTATGTGTGTGAATGTATAGACGAACTGGTCGAGACTGGCATTGGATGATATCGTCTAGTAGGCTATACAATGAATAAAATATAAACCAATGGAACAATTGAATTTAACAGTTCGTGTGCACACCGTACCCTTATATACTACGGTTGTTTAAACTTTTCACACGTTACAGTTTAAGAGAACGACTTGAAATGTACATGGAAAAAGAGACAATGGATTCAATTGTATTATTTCTAATCTTTAAGCTGGTTAAAACAATTTTATCTACAGTTTATATTTAATCTAAGCGAGCTGTCAAGAAATATTAGTGAATGTTGCTACAGTAAATTATATTATAAACATATGCAATGGTAAAAGACATTACTGTCACTTGATATATTCAATTTACACTCTCGTATATTTCGATTTAACTTGTGTCTGTTGGCAACACTGGTTTGTACTATTGAAAACATCATATCTCCGTTTCCACGTGGGTGACATGGTTGCAACTAGATTGCTGCTGCATAGAAATATAATTGTAATTTTAATTATAAATGAACCTAGCCAGTGTACGCGCGCTGTGTCACTCTGCGGCTTTCGACCAATCACAACAGGCTTAATTTCCATTATGTCATATCACATTAAAACAATTGAAATCTGCAACGCTCTATGCATGCACAGCCAGTAGTTGCCACGTACTAAATATTCAATGCCTCCGCGTTATCAATATTCTGCGAGCCATGATATTATTTAGAGGAATACACACACACACGCACACGTGTAGACAGAAAACCCTGTCATGTAGCGCTCCTAGCGGTCACTGCCACGAACTAACATCAGCATCAGCGCTTGGGAAAAATATTAGTAAACAGTTTCATCGAGCTCAAAATTCATTAAACAGTTTTAGAGAGCTAAAAATCCATTAAGCAGAATGAAACGTTGTCTTCTAGTTGAAATAATGTGTCTGTAATTCTCTGCGTAACTGATTAAAAATATAAACACTTGTTAGCTGAATAGAAACACACAATGCATCAGCAGTAATGCGAAGAGTCACAGATGATATCATATAGAGAATAACAATCTTACTAACGATTCAGAAGTTGCTTGGTGTAATTTTTAATGAGCTCACTACACCAGATATTCGCTTTGATGTTTTATATTTAGACTGTAGCGTATATGAATCATATTTCGTTCTTTCGATGTAACTCTTTCTGTGTTTATAATTCTATAAAAAGAATCACATCACTCTTACTAGTATTATCAGTTAGTGTTAGAATGTTAAGATGAATATTGGAAAACTGAAGCAATATTTTATATTGATGATACATAATGAGAGGCAGACAGGCATACAGTGTCCATTTCAGCTGATAATGAAGGTGTTTACATGCGACCAAGATGGCACCCGTTAAGCGTTCGCTAATTAGTCCGTTGGCAACACTTAGTAACCGGTCCTCTTACACAGCACGGGTGCTATTCACTTCATTAAGCTCTCAGTACCATTCCAGTTTCTCCCCAAGATATCAACTCCTTCTCACTCTCTCCCTCTCTCGCCCTCGCCACGGCTCTTCACACTTCCACGCTGCTCATCCGACGAAACTTTGGCCCCTAATTATTAACAGATAATGTGTAAATTTACATTCATTTCACTGATATTGCCTGCGAAAATAAAGTTATTTAGGCGATACTTGATCAAGTTTAATATAAAGGCGAGAAGTTGATATCGTGTTCAAGGAACAATGGAAGAAACTGCGTGAAGTTTTGTAAAAACGGGATATTGGATTTGATTTGATATTTCATAATATTTGTATGTTGTTTAGTTTTAAGATTTTCGGTAATCCCATTTCTTAAAGATTAATGACAAAAGTAATACTATACAAGGATATATGTTTATAAATTTGGACTGAACCAGCTCACATTTATTCTCTAATTTGAATCTGAGAATTAACACCGCCGTACTGTATATTATATATGTCAAAATAGAGAACCTGTCAACGCAAATAGATAAACCATCAAATCATCGCATGTTCCAGTTTTCGTCCCAAATCCTGACGGTTGACTGAAAACAGGAAACATAATGAAAATTAATAGAAAAATGAAACCGGACACACGGGATAAATATGCCATAATGTACAAAATATATTTGTACCGGGAGACATAAATATAAATCTAATATATTTTATTACATCTATGTTTTATATAAATGCGTGTTGTTGTATTGAAAACATATTTATTTATTATGAAAAATATGTGTTAATATGTTGCATTGTTTAATGTAATGCATGTGTATTTGTGTACGTACAACGGTACAGATTGTATAATCTAGATAATAATGATGATGTGCGAATAGATAGAAAGGAAGTAAGGTTATGGGGCTCGTTGAGCGGACATGTTTAACGAGCCCCCATGGAACTAACGGGCAATGATTCCTTCTTTACCAACCGACTCGTGATTCTATACGCGGTCGAATGCATAAACGAGATGAATCTGTGGCTCGCTGGTATTTCCATTGAACGTCATATAACAACGCTAATGTCCATTGAGAATCAGACAGACAGTGTACGCATGCGCAGAAGAATATGACCATTAGTCCAGTATGTGAATCTCAATAGCTCCCTAGTCGAAGCGTCTCTTCTACTGCACAGTGAAGTGAATTTAAAGAATATAATGATATGTACTATTATCTACAACGAGCAGTACATATCATAGACAACAAAACTGGATAGAATATTAGAATAATTGAGTACTAGACAACTAATATCAACAAGTTACCATATCGAAATCTACCACAAACTATATTTGGCAAATCTTGTCGACCGTTGGGAAATCCTGTGCGGTGTGCTGTCGAACGTTGGTCCGTAGTGTGATTATCCTTTTGTCTATACAATAGATTTACCAGGGTCGTTCGTTACCCGTCGCCGCGTGGGACAAACACACCCACACACACACACACTGCAGTTCTCGGTGTGTGTGTAAGTCTCTGTTAATGCCAGTCAACCGTGACGCTGATGGACACCGAGGGTTTAGTTCAGCCCGCCCTTCTACCGCCGCCACTGACCATTGGCAGGGACCAATGTTGTGTTGTGTTGTCCGGCGGTGATGGTGGTGGTGGTGGCGACCGCTGTCTCCGATCCGGAGGCGGATTGCAAACGCCGCGCTAAATTGGAACCAGCTCGATTTTTCCGGGCGTTGTGCCACAATCACTCACTCATGCCAATGGCCAGTGGCGTACGTGAATAGAGTAGAAAAAAAAAGTTATATATTTGTAGGTTCTTATACACATCCTTGTAAATCGAAATTATTTGAATTAATTCAATAATTTGTTAGTGGAAATTCCAGATGATTTACATGATGTCTTGTAAGCTTCTTGCAATTGTATATACCGCTAGTGGAAGAATTGTGTGTCATTGCTTGTGACGCCACTGTAACAATCATTTAGTCAATGCGACTAGACCAGACTGGTTGGTTGGTCCGGCAGAGTCGCGTGCAGTCCTGGCGTCCCCCTGTGCTGTGTTGCGTGTCAAACTTTGATTTCGCTTGCCTTCGGAAAGAATTGGAAGTTCATCCGCATTGTCAGGATAATTGTCAGGCGCTGAGCGGGTTACGTGCTACGCTTAAATAAACATAACTCACAACAGAACACAGTATAGATACAATTCTTTTTACACACAAACACACTTGGCATTTTGTCGACATACATACAAACCTACACTGTACACAATTACGTAATAGATCATTGTTTATAATTCCTAAATATAATCCTGTTTCAGTTATTTGTTTTATGCTATAAACTCACACGGTAAGCCTAAGAATATAAAAATGAATATAAAACATTTTCAGCAGGCGCACACCGTTCTTTCTCCCCCGTCTTCCATCGTTCCATCGTCACTAGCAGTTCCTTCATCGCTTGAATAGAAATAAATTAGCCATCATTGTTAACATGCAGAAGAATAAACAACACGCTACACATGTGAATATCCCTGTCTAACTTTTATTAACACCGACGTGTAGATATTTCATGTCATATTGTCAGGTATTTTATCGTATATCATGTAAAATGAAGTTTTATAAATTTCTACATTAACCTTGTATACTGCAGATAGGAATACAGTGAGCTATTTTTATATTATTATAACTTTGTATTCTAGTTTCTGAAAAAATAATCATACAGTACTACATCTAGAAGTAACGAAATGATAGTATTTTTAACTTAACAGCTTCATGCGTCTTATTACATTTGGCAAGTAAAGCAACCAGTTTAGCATGCGAGTACAGCACGTTGCCAAACTGTCAAAAGGTCATTAACCCGCTTGGCAAACTACTTAACTATTACATATTTTGTTTGCAAATCAACGCCAGAACAAACTATAGATAATTATATATTCTTTTGCATTTCAAATGTTCTTTTAAGTCATAATAATCAGTCTATAATATGTACAATTATCATTGTAGATAAATTATCTTATTGGTAGGAATATTCACAGACTGTTTCAGTAATTTATAAAGTAAACATTTAGAATACTCTGTGTGTATATACGTGTGTGTGAGAGGTGCAGAGGGCGAACAATAACAAAGTAGTGGTCACTGTGGCCATCGTCGTACATCTTCCAGTCGGACACTCCACCAGGAGAGCCCACTCCCGAGGGACGTGCGGTCCAGTTCAGCCAAAAGAGATTATACCAATCACAGCCCTCGTCCGCAAACAATATGTCTTACCGGTATCTATACACAGGCTGAACTACCCCTGTGACAACATCCACAAAAATAAAAGAACATAGTTTTATTTAGTTGCTAGCTCACAAATAAACAAGTATATAGTTTTGTTTCGTTGCTAGCTGACAAATAAACAAGTGTATTTCATGAATTGTAACCTTTGTTGTTGAAAACAAACACAAAATTGTTGCACCTATTAAACACGATTTTGTTTTATTTTTCATTACACAAATTTTATTTGAAACATTTTACGCCTGCTGCGCCGTTTGGCCCGCATAACACGTCAGTTATGCTGGTCACCTTTTCAAACAACGGTCATTGACCTGTACAAAAAGAGTTTAATGTTTATCGAGGCGTGTAAATAAAATATATATTCACATTTACATGTGATTTTTCTCATCGGTGCTAATGGTTTTTTAAATGTGGGGTAATTACGGAAAATATAAATTATATTAAATATAATTTTGGTACAAATTAATAATTCAGTATTATGTTTTAGTGATATGTGTACAGGTTTCATTCAATATTCAAATAGTGTTTAGTATCGTTTAACTAGAATTATTTATTGATATATAGATATACGAATTACATGTTTAATACTATGAATAAATAAGCAAATTAATTGAGCATATTGTTTAAGTTTAATACTGCTGTCTACATCTGTGTGTGTAGAATTGAACTGAGAAATATTCGGAACGGTGTTAGTTCTGTAATAAATTAAACAGGATTTAGAATTTATATATTTAATATCGGACAATATTATTTAGTAGTTTCGTTAATAATTTACAGGAATATTTAGACAATAATATAGTATTATATTAGCAAGTTCATGTGTTGTTCGCGATGTGTAGTTCTGCTACTTGCTGGCAGAGACCGCCACGTACCCTGAAATATACAGTTTCGATTTTTTAGTCAGGAATATATGTACAACATAATTGTTCTTTGCTTCCTTGAAACATGTTAGTTTAAATTTAATAATTTTCTAGGTATTTGATTTTAAATACATTATTGTACATAAACTTTCTTGATATTCCCTGTTTCTGACATATATTATTATATCTAAAACATGTTTATTTCCATATTGAAATGTACAAACAATATTCCTATTCATTGCACATTTGCAGTAAACCCTCTTCAATCTGTTTGTTTTGCATGTATGTATGTTTCCCGTTTCCAGCTGATGTGGCTCGTTCACAACAGATTATTTCACTAGCAACCACATTCAGTCCATGCACATCCAAGCAATTAACCACACGGAACTTCCAAGTCAGTGCAGACTGTTGTAACAAGCAAATAAAATGTACACACACACACACACAGGGCACTGTACCTAGCGCTTGTACCCCGGAGCTGATGAGAGTCAGAAACTATCGGTGTTCCTTTTTAGTAGCGCACTGAAGCGTGAAGTAATTGGTTGATGTGCAGATTGTTAACTTGCAGCCACCAGGCACCAGAGTAACAAGCAACCAACTGACATGTGCCCGTAGGTAACATACATACACGTACATTGGTTAGATGTTATTCTCGTTATTGCATTTTAAATGCAAACACAACTGAAGTGAATGCAAATTGAAATGAGTTTTTGTAGCATGCTATCCTGAGATTAATAATTTGCACAATGTTCTGTATACGTATATAACTATATTTTTGAAATATTCCCGCCAATAACAAGCTCCATCTCTCAACCAATAGACATTCTATATTCCGAGCTAGTTCAGCTTTTGGTTCACCGATGGCAGCACCCAGTATACAAACAATGTGTTATGGTGGTGCCGGTTGAAAATCTGCCAAAAGGCAGTTCGTGCTCCCATCAAGGAAATTACTTTGCAAGAAAAGCCAATAATCATGTTGTGCGCAGCAAATGTTGGCGCGTCGTGTCGCCTGTTCTGACAGTTGACATGATTTATCGCACTATAAAATATCATTTGTATTTCACGTCATTCCACGCAGCCATGATTAATGTCTCCAGACACAAGCGCGCGCGTGTGTAAACGGGTAGTATTGTTACTATTGTATTCAATAACACCAACCACACAACATCAATCTATATATGTAACACCTAACCAGACCACCCGCACTCCCCTACATGCACTTCTATGATTTCCCGGTGCAAGTGAGCAATGAGATTGTGGTGATTTGTCAAGTGTATTGACTGGTTTGCTAAGAGTGCTGTTAGCAAATTGTAGCTTTCACACGGCACAACATTGACACTCCTCAAACAGCTGTTACTTCGATCAGATTTACTCAGTACAGTTTAAATATTAAAAACGTGAAATCAGAAATATTATAGAATCTCTCTACTAGAGGCTTGTAATTCATATTATTTCAACACAACATCTTTCAGCACTGTGTTTATATCAAGAGTTTCCATGTGTATATAATGTGTATAATATACACCACATGCATATATACATGTACGTTCCCTGGAGCTCCATTACAGACAGACCGCAGGTGCAAAATGCAAAGCGCCCTGAATGCTAATTGTCGTGCGCGGAATGTGTTGCGCTTTAGACATAATTTGTGTTAATGTTTTCAACGGAAAGTGTGCGGTCCACGAGCACTCACTTGCGCCAAATTATGCGGAGATCAGGATTCTCGTTGCTGGCCGCTGAATCCAAGTGGATCTGTGCACTGCATTCACAATGATCCGCAACCACTACCAGCGTCAGTGTTACACCGAGTACACAGCATACAAGGTTACAGTGTGCAGTAGCTAACGGAATTCAACAAGTGTTTGCCCAATGTGTACCACCACCCCATCAGTACAGGGCAGTACTCTAACTAAACACTGTAGAATTATCTTTGAACAATCCTTCTTTCCACTGTTAATCTATAGTACAATTTGCCAAAAAATTTTACGATTTATCTACCAGTTCCTTTTATTATTTCACATGTTGCATGTAAATATAAAAAATATAAACCATATGCTTCCCCCAAGCAAACGCAATGGTACTCTTGTGTAATTCGGAAGTAAAATCCGTAACAAAACAATGAACAACACAACAGACTACAGTAGTCACTCAGCATACGTACACTCGCATTTCTCGTTATCAGAGAATATACACGCGCATGTCAGACAGATACATACAGGGTGATTTAACCACAGTTTAAAGACCACAAAACGATAAATAATGTACTACAGGGTGCGCAGGGCTATGCCAACGGGGACACACACACAATGGGGGGTCGCACATACAAACAGACAGACAGACACATGGTAAATAATGAACACTGACACATGGACAATAGATGGCAATGTGACGTTTCCGCTATACTGACAGAATGACACGTTAAACAACAACTATGTATATATATGTGTGCGTGTGTGTGAGACCAACTGTGACATGACAAGTCATAGTACTTGCGTTTTAATTCACACATCCAAGTGAGATGAGATATGGGATGAACATTTTCTATTGTGCTAGCCTGTGACAATCAACAATGCGACATCACTCAACTGTGATCAGTGATAAACGACATTTTGATTGAACGAATATGTGTGATTATAGTCTTTATGAACGCACGGCTTTCTTCTGAAGAGAATTTAAAAAATACTTCTTGCATTGATGAATTTAACCATTGTCTGTACAGTGCCAACAGATTTATGTCACATTCGGCCTGAAATAGACTTGTACATATCTGTTTCACGTTTCTACATACCAACTGGGTAACGTGACGAACTTGACATGCATCCGTTGATCGCGTGCCGTAAGTACTTCGGTACAATTCCAGCACATCGGCTGCTAGTGCGCACATTCTCTAATGACAGGCGACAACTATTAATTACTGTACTGACCGACAACGCTTGCCATGATGACACTACCGACCCCCTCCCCTTCCCCGCGTGCAGGTTATTACCGATGCCGGGCACGAGTCAATCATCAAATGATGGTTCGGTGGCTAGAGATAATTTTTGTCACGGCACTGGTCACGGGCGTGAAGCGAGCCATCAACAGCAATCATGGGTTGCGTGCCCGTGCCGCGCGCGTATCCGCTTGACACGTAAACTAGACAGCCAACTGACAGGCAGACTGCCGACGGTAGACAGCTTGACAGCCCGACAAGTTGCCGTTCCACTGCATCGAATATTAGCCGGTGCGGAGCGCCGCGCCGCGTCGGATTCAATCACTCGTGCTAACACACACATGTATATATACGTGTGCTTGGGGTACACCTTCATCAGCAGCAGTAGCTGCACTGTGACGACAAGAGACATTATATTACTATTGTGATATCTTAAAATATAATCTCTATTTATCCATTAGTATTTCCATACACTGCCCTCAATGTTTTTCTCAATATGTTTTCGTCACCATCCATATGAGCCGAGTGTACGAGCTCTGCTGCGCACATTCACTTCTTAATTATTCTGTCAAGTTGTCACGCTCGTTGCTCCATCTATCACGAGTTTTGTTCCGCGGCTGCTCATAGTGTTCGCTCCATCTCACTTTTACTCCCATGCCGTACATATATATTGTGCAATGTTGTTCCCGTCTCTGTCGGTGCTGGTGGTGGCGGGTGTTGCGCTTGGGTTATTGTCTGCTGGTGACGTGCAATGACGCAGCTTTATAAGCGATGTGACGGCCGCTGAAAGAGACCGATAATAACGCGCATTGTGTTGCTTCCTTTCCTGGACGCGGCCGGCCCGACATTACCGTTCACAATGGTCAATTACCTGTCGTGATACGGCAGTCTATTCATTCAACAACAGCAGCAGCAGCAGCAGCAGCGGCGGTGGCTTGCACAACCAGATCGACTTGACGCCCGTTACGTTCGTTCGCTCTTCTTCTACTTCTTAGAGAGAACCTGCGCCGGCACTCGCTGGAACTAATTTCCTCTGATTATATCTTAAAATTCGTGAAAGAACATGGTGCCGTGCCGTTCACTGACGATATTGTCTGAAATAATTGAACCAGCTCTGCGTTTGGATTAAGATGAATTCACTGGTGCTTCAGCCACTACTTTCCAATGTGCAGAGCCTCTCCACTTCAGACTTCAGGAAATGTGCGTTTGATTTCTTCAAAATTAACAGAGGGTGCGCGAGAAAAAAAAGCGGAAATGTATTTGTTTAATCGGAGATTTCGGGATATGGTTGCATAATTTATTTTTCTCCCTAAAGGTGAATGACACGGACTACTGCAGAATGTACTAGAGCATTGTGCTGTGCTGTTGTTGTTGTCGGTTGATGTGTATGCATGTCCAATGCGGACAGATCTAACTATATCCTCTGTTCGTATGTCGTATATATTCTCTCCTCTGTATGTATGTATGTACGTATATATACATGTTTGATGTAGGCAGTATTACTGGCAGCAGTAGTAGGTTGGAGATTCGTATTTGTCAGCCGGAATTGAAATGTTTCGCGTTGCTGACTGCTGATTAATGGCAACGCTACATCATCGACTCATATGCATACAAATTGAGAGAACTCGCTCGTTCGCACAATGTGCATGGGCGGAGCAGGAAACTTTACTAAGTCTCGTACAGCACAACGTACACTGTACACTGTACACTGCCTGACTATACAGTGACTATATACAATGGACGGAGCCAGGATGCACGTGTGAAACTATTAATCGTCACTCGTTTCGCCCATGGCCGCGTGCACAACCAGTAATTATACACACTCCATCACCGTGTTTAGTGCGCGTGAGACGGGCGTGGCCGGCAGCGTGCGTGATGTATCGTTCTGGATGCATAATGTGTCCAGTCGACGATTCAAACAGAACCGAACAACATACATACGTACACAGTACTAGCCAGCCAGCGCCAATAAAATAATGTGCACGTCAGGACTTGGCCGAGCAATGAATAATAATGCAATTTGTACACGTCTGTCCATGGAGTCATTTGTAAGTTAGCACGCAACACACATCCACTACCACCACAATCATCATCGCCATCTTTACTCGGCATTTCGCTACTGTTACATTACAAACCACATTGATTCCAATAAAATTGGCCAATTTTATTCCAGACTGGCCATCATCAGAACAGTTTTATTTACGGCTATGCCAACCATGCTGTCGACCATATAACACTACAGGATAGAGTGGCAAAGCATGAAGGATGTGGTGGTGAGGGGTTTACGGGGAGGGAGTATGACAAGAAGAATGAATGGCCCGTCTGCCGCGTGCAAATACCGCGCATCAATCATTTGTTCCATTACCGCAATGTCGGCACCCTTATTTATGCCGAGCTGCCAAAGCGGGCGCGGCTCTTGCGTTTCCGTGCCCTCGTTGCGAAACAAATCATGCACGTTCATATAGGCACGTCGCGAGATGTGAAATGGCGCGTGTCTTACAACCACCAACCGTCAGTAACGACACTCGTTTCCAACTCCAAGACACGCTGCAGCGAGAAAGCGAGCGCGAGTGGATATGAATAAGTTACATAATGTAGATGTTGTATGACAGATATTATTACAAGACATTGTTACACCATAATACTTAGCGATAGTCGTTGAAACATAACGCTGAAAGAATAAGTAACGTCCACGGGGTCAACCACAAAGGCTATTTAAATTTCGCGCCCGGTTTAGTTTATTTGCCAATGCGGATCACCTCTCCATGCTCAAGGCAGAAGACAACGTCTGTGCGCGCGTGTGTGTGTGTGTGTGTGAACAGTACTACTGGAATAGTGAATCCACAAGACCGGAAAATGTATGGCGAGTGGTCGCCGGTCCTTTGTGATGTCGCCCGCCTCATAAAGGGAAATGAATGGCGTCATTAGGAAGGGGCCGTGTCCTTGTATTTTTGTCCGCATTTGTCGGGGCTTGTCGCCCACTTCATCACTGTCGGCGGGGTGCGCGTGACGCGATTTGTCACGGCGCACGGTCTACCCCGACTACAACCACTCTCTCACATAGGCGTGCCACTGTGGAGGGAAGCATTAGTGCAAGGAGCAAGCACAAAGAACACAATAATACTGATAAGATAAAACATTTATTATTACATAATTTCAAACATAATCATCCAAAAAGGTTTACTTATTAAAGAAATTATAATAGCATATCTTCCTGGGGAAGGATCTTGAATCCTCCCCACTTGTGACGCTCATGAATAGTTCCATCTCCATCCACCAGTTGTGCGAACTAAAAGCATCGTAGATCCCAGCTTATTATTTCAACTCTCGCGCGTTCACAAACACCTCGGCAAATCGCTCCAATACTGTGACCTGATTTGTTGGAATTTGGCTGAATGGATTCCTGTAGGGATTACTCTCCACTCTCCATGTATGCATGTACGTGTGTGTGCATATTACTCCAATTTGCATCGGTGCTAGCCCAGTCCATCAGTCAATTCCCAGTTGCGGACGTGCACCATGCAGATAGATTAATGTTCGCGGTTCATCCATTACATTCATCCTTCAACTGGTTCGCACCGGAGCCAATAAATCAACAAGCCGTTTTGGTAACGCAACCCTCGGCGGCTTCCGTTCGTTCGTTCGCTACCGATGCCCTTGTAATGAAGTACGAGCTTCGTACGCCGGCAGAAATTCAGATTTACGACCCACTTTCGGCCGAAAGTGTTAAAGAATTATGCGCCGCTGAAAATGAGATGTGTCTGGCGTTTGCGTCCCGGCCGCAAAGAGAAATGGCGACTGTGCACGAATTGACGTGATTCACCATCGTACAATATACAACCTTGTACTAAGCTTCTCGTTCCAATTTTGTTTTATTCTTGAAATAGTTAATAGTTTGTACAGTTATTTGTTGACAGAAATCTAATAGTTATTCAACTAGACAAGTTTATCAAAATATGACAGAAGATATTTATTCCTGCTAGCAAGTTTAGAGTGCTGTACTTATTCTCTTGAATGCGCGCGCACATCTACTGGAATGGTGTGATGTTGTATACTCTCCCGGTATATATATAAATACCGAAGACGAATGTTCTCTTTTTACTTTTCCGCTTACATCCCTCTTGACTTGCGAGCGTGAAAACTATTTTTCACGCTAGCAGGAGGGGGTGCGTGCGGCGTGCAGGAAACCTTGGAAGATATATGAGGCCATCAGTCTGCCCCGTTGTCGGAACGATCTTTCCATCTTGTCTGGTCTGTTCGAGTTTGTGTTCACCGCTCGAGCGCTGATTTACAGATGAAGACGGATGCCCGTGTTTTACTCGTGGACGCCGCTCCTGCTGCTGCCGCTGCCGACGCTGCCACAATTAAAGATGGAGGTGTGCGACGACTGCCGCGTGGAGGTGGTGCACTGCTCCCTTTCATCCATCATGTCTGGCTGGCTCTCATGGACGCCGCTGATAAATCGTCGCGTCCGACCGGCTGTCCGTCGTTAATAATGATTTCCCCAGTGGCGTACGTTGCTGATATACGCACACGGGTTTGTGTTATTATATTATTCATTCGTGGTGACGTGGAGACGATTATATATTCAATGAAATATTTATATTATGGAATAATTATAAAGTTGTATAATTGTTTAGTAGAAGTAACATCTTCTACTACCAGTCTTGCAGGTATTTAATTATCCAGCTGAATATTGTACTCGTGCTGAGTGTATTTTATATTGTTACGCCGCTGTCACTGACACACCCTGTGTTACAGAGAAAAGAGCAAGGGTGAAGAGAAAAGTGACAGATGAGCACGTGTGTGACGCCCTGTCAAGCGAATAGAAACGTATTGTTCACAGTGGTTTATTGAAAGCCAGCGTCACTCGTGACAGTGAAAAGCATCCTTTATATCCCAGCGTTTCCAAAACATACATTGCAACCTAACACTTCTGTCCTCTTGCACCTCATAGTCTGCAATGAATGGGAAAATATAGACACTTATATAACTAATTCAGGCTATCATACTGTCAAAATGACATCGTACCCATATCAGATACCCTTCACTGGCTCGTCAAAAAGTTTATTGTAATTGTCCGACGGATATCAAATCCTACTTCCATCTATTTCATATAATTCAGCTACTTGCTAGTCGTAACGTCGGTTTTACTGGCAACTATAACCTGGCTGTAACGTAATAGTGCAATGGGGTGGTTTATCTCTTCGTGTAGGACGACTGAAAGTCCATTACAGTGTTCAGGTCTGTAACGGCCGTATAAACAATTTTCTCGCGTGGAGCCTAAAATACTTTACGGCGCTTGGGATGGCTTTAGCAAGGCTGCTCACGTACACTCTGTTAGCGTCAGCCTGGCATCAGGGGTAGCAACACAGCACTAGCTTGTTCTAGTACAAAACTATCTTAATTGATTTCTTGTTGAACATGTAACTAGTGTCCTGATTGCATTGCTAACTAGTTTATACTTATGTCAATGGACAATGGACAAATGATGATTGGTAGAAGTGTCGTCAGCTTGTCAACAAGAAGACAAGCGTTAGGGATCTAACATATCACGATGGAGGAGTTAGAGGGAGATGACATTCTCTCCTGTGCCATGTGCTGAATAATTCACAACGCCAACTAACGTGTGTGCTGATGTCATCCGTGCTCGGTAAGTTCGGTATTGGTTTTACATAAAGCATAGTCCGTCCGACTCACGTTGTCGTGTATACGTGCCCAGTCGAGCAGCACATAAATCTTCTATCGTGAAGATCTTTTTATTACCGAGGAAACGGAGTGACTCCCGCAAAACCGCACACTAAAATCTATTAGATGCCCACTGATATTACATAAATGGAGTGCTCAACATTGGCGTACGCTCAAACGCAAAAAGCAAGCATGTGAAATACTGGGAGTTGTGTGAATTATTTAGTAGTCTGTTGAAGGAACGGCAAAAAGAGATGGGTAATGATTTTTCGTAAACAAGAAATAATGGAAGATATATTGACTTATAGTTTTTTTGAGAAGAGAATTTTCTACTAAAAGATATATTTGAAACATGTTGTCTATAAATCTGTTATCATGCCAATTAACTTATTTATTGGGCGTGGTCTCTGACACAATTTTTTTTTACTGAACATATGTCTGTAAATATCATAGACCCAAATATTTATCCGTATTTTTTTCTCCGATAATTTCTCCTTTTGACAAAACTCTATTTGTGCCCCGCTGTCGACGCCCATGGAACACACATGTTGTTGCCACACGCGTGATCAGCACATGCGCACGTTTCTCTGAATTTTGTGACATTATAATATATATGCCAAAACATATGTGTTATGTATTACGTCTGCGAAACTATAAATTATTCAAATGTGATATTGTCGTTACATAAAGAATAATTTACACAACACAAAAACACACACACACACGGACAGACAGTATTACACCATACAATGTAAATCACATATAATTATATATATAGTAAATATACTTATCAATATACATATATTACTATATAAGTAGTAGTACTAATATTTGTAACATGTTACGTTCGCTTTAAGTCACGCTGTGTTTTACGTTACGTCTTGTAAGTGTACATACTGACGTACCGGCGTGTTATGTAATCATATCATATATACATGCAGTACATACGTGTGTGTCATTTGAACTAATTACAATGCGCATATAGACGGTAACATTATGGGTATAATTTACGCAGAGTAAAATTAGCATAATAAGTCATGTTATTATAATTACAACAACCACTACCATTACTACTATATCTTTATATACATGTATGTATGTATGTATGTATGTATAGCATATATATGTAACGTATAGGTAATGTTTCGCATGCGAATATCATTTAGTAATGAAGTTGTTTGCATTTTGAACTCGGCCGGTCAGGGAGCGGGAGGGAGGGGGGCGGTTGTCGGTGATAGTATGGCGAGACACGCTATCTGGTGACATGAAAAATTGGCTGTTTATTCTGATCTTTATGGGTGTCGTGAGACCACGCGGATGCCGATTTGAATATGACGTGGCATGTTACATCGATTTACGAATCTTATACAAACATACTACCTCTGTATGTATGTACTGGACATGTACAAAACTACATGTACATATATACTGTTAAGTAAAAGAGAACACAGCATATTACAAATTTTCATGCCAATTTCACCCTGTCCTTATCAACTCACCCTCACACCACAGTACAGCCCGGCATAGATTAACATGTTATACACCCCTGCTTTTATTTTACCTTTTAAAAAAACATAATTACGCCCATAAAAAGCCCGTAATTTATTTCCAACAATCTACATCATAAAGTACAAGATTTATGTCAGAAAAGAAAATTATTGCAACACGCATCGCCATATTTCAGAACGGTAGACGGAACAACACACGAGGCAAAGTTGCCATTTTACATTGGCAATGCGGTCATAAAGAACCCTGGCAAACTGGCAACAATGTCAGACTGTGGACGACACGAACACTATTCTGTACAGAGAACAACACACCATCCGTCTGTGTGTGTATGTGTGTGTGATAGTTGTTGCAAGATTAAAAACGATGCGTGTCAGGAATGCAGACGTTATTATCCAAGCGTTGATTTACTCGCACAGCCAGAAACAATAACTTTTCCTCACCAAGAGCACCAAGCTCTTCCACTCTCTGTATACCTGTGCCTGTGTGTGTGTGTGTAACAGAACAAAACAACAAACTGTGTCTGTCCGTGCAGAGAGCGGCAATGTTCACCTGTTATTTATCACCACAAACGCGGAGCAGGTTGCTTAGATCGGTGCTGATGTGCATGTTGAACTGTTGTGTGTGCACGGTTGGACATGCACCGCTCATCAGCTGTAATCAGAACTGTCTTCATTAGTGGCCTGAGTAGCACTGGATTCAATTAAGCTCGGTTTCCACTGACTGCTTGCGTTCTCTAGTTTGGATGTTACTTTAGAATCATATAATCCATCTAGTACTCTCACTCAGTTTCCATCCAGCTAGGTAGATAGCTAGCAGTGAGTGAATAAGTGAGAGTGTACACACGTATATGTCTCTCTCTCTCCAGCCGACCGTTTGTCCTGTTGGAACGTTCGTTGGTTAGTTGGTGATAAATCACAGTGGTGGTGGTGTGACAGCCGGCAGAACCCTGGCACAGCTCCCCGGGACACACCACACTACAAACAGATTAGATGGGCCGAACAACTAAGAGGTCTTCCTTACTGCGGTTGTCGCATCAATAAGGTGCTGGCGACGATTTATGTGGGCAATTTGATCGCAACCCGGTCGTCCACTATAAATTACAAGCCGAACATTTACCGCTCCCCAGGGGAGAGAAAAACGACCGTCCGACCGACCGACCGACGACGACGACGATACCAAAGAGTGGAGTGAGAATCGACTAGCATGGGCGCGCACTCCCCAGCCTGTGATTTAAGTGCTGACTGTTTGCTAGGAAATTAGAACACACTTTTTATATAGATTGGCAGCGATGGAACAACACGCTTTTATTACATTTCTTCCTAAACGAGATAATTAAAAATCTTTCCAAAAAGTGGGATTGTGGAAGGTTTTTTTGCTTACCAATTTTGTAGTCAGTAAACGGATAGTTATATTTCCAATATTGGTCCATGTAAGTTTGAATCCACGCCACTGGAAGAAAGACAAAGTGCACTGTTTGCTGCCGAACAGACCCCACACCCCCCCGCCGGCACTGATACTGACCAGTGTTGTTCAATAGTGGTGGTGGGGGTGAACTTCCTGTCACCTTAATTACCGGACCGAAGCCGTGTTGAGTCACGGTGACCGCGGACCACACCGTCCGCACCTACACCGAACCTCTAATTAAATGTCTTGTCGACAGCCCCGAATAAACTCGTAAATTTTACTAATCACGCGAACAAAACTCACACACACACACATCGGCCGGGAGATACTGGGAGTTCGGACAAAGATAGACGATACACGGGCACTGATCAATATATAGGTTAATGTGGGGGATGTCGTATTGAAATTAGATTTATGACCCTGTGGTTCTCCCTTCGAGATGGGTGAATTAAATTAACCATTGCGCGCTGGCAGGATCCACTCGTTCTGAAGCGCCTGGTGGTCATTCTACTGTTGACTGTTGGCTTCCTCGTGGAAATTTTCTATATCGCCGTCAATGCTCGTACTGCGTGGCTACATATAAGGGTAATAGTTGGCGAGTGTGCAGGAGGGAACTATCGGCGTATAAATTCAGTCATGGGACTCTAATTTATTGTTATGTTTTAATCATAAACCGCACATGAAAAAAGGAACGGCTCGATGCGATTTATCGTAAATGGCTGCACGGCCCCGTGATATTTATGTTTTTATTTCACGGAGCGTAACTTACTGCGCATTCCTAGCAAACATGAATATCTACGGTCACGTTTCCGCGAGACCCACAGAATTTATTAAACACAGACAGAATAAGCATGAGTCAGAGGAGAAAAAGATGGAAAGATATGAGGAGTTTTATATACGTATAACATCCAACACGAAATCTTTACCCTTCTACAATATCTCGAATAAATAGTAACATTGTGTGCGATATAATACCACGCGTATGTAGAATAGAGTATGAAATTACTCTAGTAAAGCTAGTAATATTTACTAACCCATATTGTGGATATGTTCCTTTCAACATCATCACCATTTCCTTCCATTCTTCCTCCGACTGACTACCGATCTATTATCTCAAACTGACAGTTTAAACTACCCGTCTGTCTGCTATAAAGCATTTATTTCTCGCTGCCGCCGAACACAAGACCTCGTTTCCATCGGGCAATATGTTAAAATAACAGACTACATGACCACCATCCAGAGATAAATTTATTTCCACACGTCGGTTCTGGCTGGCTGGCGTCGCCATCATTTCTGATAAATGGAATATGGAGAATGATATGTAAAAAGCATCGGGGACGAGTCTGAAAACGGTTTATACGGCCCCGGGAATCCTCAGAACTCAAATTTCAGAGTCCATTGTGCGAAAAAGCCTACATTTTTCACTATAGAACGCAATCTAAACTCGACAACCGAACGATCACTATCAATCGTTGTGCGATCACACGGAAGCATTCTGATGTTGTTCCCCTCGTGTTCCACGTACGAACTAGACATATAGGATTCCATTTGTTATTGTTTAGTATTGCGAGGGCTTGGGCTGAGGGGTGTGTTATAGTGGAAGTGCTACTTGGCACGTGTTACACTGATAGTAAATAGACTTTCAGTTGATATTGGCTGGATCCTTATTCTCATATACCTGTCACTGAACTTATCGATTTGATACTTTGTTGTTTTGCCAGAGATTTGAATCTAGAGTTGCAAGTATTTGGAAGAAAATTGTCAATAAATGCTCTCTCACTGTACGTATGTAAAAAAGGAACAAATCTATTTTCTAACCCATACATGAGCATGTTAAATAATCATGTTTTCATGTTGCGTCAATGGTTTAAAAGGATTCCTGTAAAAGCCAACTCCCAGCAGAGTTGTAAAGGTATGAAAGTCAAGTAAACAAACACGAAGCAGTGGCGTCGACAGTGTCGGTTAGTGCAGGGTGTATCTATACATATATATACGTTGTTAGTTCCGTTACTTGAGTGGCATGATGTTGCGTGTGGTGTGATGGTGGAAGTGTAGTTTGTCGACGTCCCGCTGTGGCACTGCAGGGTCGGGCACGGCTGCCACTCAGGCCGCTGTCACTCAACAACGCCCCCGTACGAGCTCGGCTAACACGTACTAATTACTGTAACCGGCCAACGTGAATCCGGAAAATATGCCTGTCGAGCCACGAAATGACAACTGACAGCTGTCAGAGGCGTTCTACCGCAGAACACTGTCGGCTCTCCACTGTTCTGCTCCGCTCTCTTCCATCTCTTCACACACACACACTGTAATTACAGACAGTAGCCATCATACGGCTGTTGCTGTAACTTGTGTTTCTAATGCGCAATTTCAAGTGTATATTGGATACATTTAGAAAAATAAACTCTGTGTAGCGCAGTAACTCAGCACACAAACTGTATGACATCTATTTGTGGCGAGAGCATTTTCTCTCGGCCGTAACAACAAATTTATCTAACACAACATCGTAACTTTGGACGTAAGATTGTCACAACCAGCCACTGTCAGACCAGAGAAAGAGAAGAAGAGACAGAGCGAAGTCTAACATTGCTTTACTGTGAAATAGAAGAAGAAGAAGAACGTATCACATCACATGTTGTAGTGTTGTGGAGGCAACAGCTGTCACGTCTGGATCTGCCTGTTTTATTACGATTTAAGACCAGCAGATGAAACAACACCGCCGGTTCTAAATCTTCGCTTATGAGTGCGACACGGTAATGTTTGCAATATAGAACCGAGCAGGAGTTGGACGGAGGGCGGACGATAGATCTACTCGCTGCTGCTAGTGCTGGTGCTGCCTCTACATGCAACCGTGCGACTTATTTAAGCCCCTTGACATCCCATTTTACATATTTTACAACTCTGTTTACGGACTGTGCACGACTTTATGAGAATCGTTTATTCTGCGAGGCCGCGCGAGAATGATGGCTCGCTGTGTGTTGTTGCACGCGTCACAACATAAAGTAATACTAATCTTTCGACATTCTTGACGGCCGAGCGATGTTTAACGATGTCGTTGAGGAAAGAATAACTCTCTGTTCTGTAGAGTAGACTCGCCTCTAGTAATATACATGTCGAAAGATGACTGGATTTAAAACCATCCGTAATGATATATCACCAAAGTGTGGGTATACTTTAGTAGAAGAAAAATTGGCGAGTATAGAATATTGTTGATTCTCAGATATATAAAGGTAACACCTGGTTACAGAGTGAATATAACCCTCTGTCTACGTGTGTGTGTACGTGTGAACAATGTTATCTCTACTGTAAAGAGATGGCAGCACTTTTCTCTGCTATCCAAACTCTTGTGTGTTTACGATGTACTCTTAAAGCGTAATGCATAAAAGCGTTCTATTACGACGTTAATGCGGCTTTATGGAAATATAGAGCTCAATATCTGCCGACAAGGAGGCATTAATCATAATTAAGTGTTCGGTAACGGGCTCGGCTACGGACGCCAATGGCATGGGTATGACGGCAAACGGGAGGGAAATGGCTCCAATAAACGCGCGACTGTCTGCCCGAAGGAATGAGATCATATTGGTAGTTGTAGATAACGCGCGGGGAAATTGCATTCCTTCAACCATTCCTTGTTCACTGACATTGTACGGCATTACATAGAAGTGACATTAGTGAATGCATTACGACAAGACTAGATTAGATGAGTGTGATTATGATTAAATGTAGTAGTCGATGTAGAAATCAATAAATACTCTCTCTGAATGAAGTGTGCTGTACGAGTACTGGGTATATTGTGTGTGTATGGACATGCATATGGACACTGTCACAATGTTTCACTGGATGCTCCTCATGATGGATGATCTGGCCGGCCATGATGAAGTGAACTCGGTAACTGAATAACTATTGACCCAATGATCATCAATCACCACTTGTCACATTTTTCTTCCGCGATCCGTACGGCAGAATCTAATATTTGTACTGATAACAAACCTCTTAAAAATATGACTTGATTTTCTGGAGCAGCAGTTGGAAGAAACACCGTAGGAGAGACATAAGGTTTGATAATTCTATTCTGTTAGTTTTTGGAATAGTCTTTTGAAAGAATCTCCTAGGATTTAGAATCTCGTTCATCAGGTTATCTAGGAACGATGAGATAATGAAGATGTTCAGCTGTGGTCGCAGCAGGTTGGTTGACATCCTCCTGCAGGCACACCTGTTCATCGCCGGAAACTGCCGAGTACGTGCAAAGTTGCAATGAATCCTATCAACACTCTCTCCGTTGTCACTGCTGCTGTTGCTGCTGCTGTTGTTGTTGTTGGCGTGTCTCTTGTCGCCAGAGTCACGGCTCTGGGTTATGAATTACCGCTCGCTGTCGCACGGTGGCGGTGCCTGGTGGTGGCGGTGTTGTTCACAAGTCACTTTAATAGCAGATTTATACGACACGCTGCTGGTTGCCGCCGCCATTATCTCTACCGAGCACCCGTTGTTGTCGTCACATAAAACAAAACTCGCGAAACGGAAGTAAATTGCGTGGATCCAAGGCGCCCGCGTATAAATTAAACTTACAATTTGTTTTCCATTCAGAGCTCGCTGCTGCTGCCGCCAGCCAGCCAGCGGTGGTGGTGCTAGTGGTGTTGTTTGGCAAACTTTTCACTTATATTCACGGCTATATTTTTGCGGGTTCTTAGCGGACTTTTGTGCGGTACGTGACTGCTTTATATACGCGAGTACACGCGCGTCACCCGGCTCGCTCGCTCGTTCTCCTTAAGAACTCTGCGGGACCCCTTAACCGAAGCTAATTAAACATAATTCACGTTCATACACACACAGACACACAGGCCGCACTTCTCACAAATGAATTACATTAATAGTATTTAAATTAATCACTCTGCATTTAGGCTTGTTGTTGTCGGACATTTATTAACATAACGACCGTCACAGAATGGAACAGAGAGCGAGACAACTAAATAAATGTAAAGAGACAGAGTGAGTGAGAGGGTAAATGTAGAAATTATATTAACATTTGTGTAGCAAGTTAGTTAACTTGTCCAACGGCCATAATGACATGTTCAAGTGGACAATTACATATCCGGTTGAATAGTATAGGGGCCCTGGAACTTACACACCTGTACACGCATGCGCACACATGCACTCCACATGTAATTAATAACTGACTATCTTCTCATTAATAATTAGTGATTATCCATGGCAAATACAACATCTATTCATATCAATTGTAATATGTATTAGTATAATTTAAGCTACTAGTTTAATCTTGTTAGTATTTTATTTTATGTTTTACATAAATACTGCTGGTGTTATAATTCAGATATTACTATTCATCTCTGGTTATGATAATTACCTACTTGCTACGCCACTGGCGGCTTGCTAGCGGTGGGGGACACATAAATCCTGGAGGAAGATGAGCTAGGGCCTCCCGCAAGTGGAGACAGCCAGCACCGGAGTAATTTATGACCGTGAAACAAAATGCTTACAGCTAAACCTATTGTATAGGAGGATATTTATTATTAACTCTCTGACACCACAGAACACACACACACAGGCACACGCAGACACACAGGTCGTAATGTATATAAATAAAATATTACGAAATCTGATAAGTTATTTCCTAAGGATAATTAATTAACGACCAATTAACGAGAATACCGAATGCCGCCATTTGAAGACATGTAATCTGTCCGTGTGTTTACAAATGGTTGTAACGATGATGCAGTTATATATAACACATGTATGTATGTATATACAGGGTATTGTAGGCTATACACACTATGCACTCTCACACAAGCACTAATGAAGCAGTTTGTTATTTATTTTCTGTGGTGAATGAGAAAAATGTAGATGGATATTTGTTGGCTGTAAATAATTTTGTTTAGAACAAAGAATGTTGAATGTAGTGGATTTATATGGGCCAGGGATGGACTAAGTGAATTTGGATTAGTGGATTAATTCTTCCTATCGATATAGAATATTATAAACGTACATTTTAAAAACTTTTTTGTAGGATCCTTCGAGAAATACATCTAGAAGAATTAGATTTTAAATAAATGATTTGTATGTTTCGTCAATGCTTGACTGAAGCCAACCCTGTAGGTCCAACAGTACTGGACTACGGTCGCTGTATTCTACTATACTGTATATAACACACACGGTTAGTCCTCGTCTGTCTCTCGACAGCAGCCGGTGCTGAGCGCTCGGCAGCTCGATGCGATGCACAATCCCTTGTCTGGTATTTTTATCCCGACACATCGGACATTTATTTTCCTGTTTGTGACATTCGTAGCTTTCAGCCGCGCCAGTTAACGAATCTATTACGGCCGTCAATTAACGCGTGCCCCCAGGCATCGACGGCAGCGCCAGCACAGCACAGCGGCATGTCCGTCAGTGCCTAACGGGCATCGGACCAACACGATATATATGACCGTAGCATAGACGTGCGTACATACAGGCTAGCTAGTCACAAACATTTACAACATCACTCATTCTTTACACTATAGTAAATGTTTGTATTTATAAAAATCACACTCCCTCTAGAAATTGGAAAATTATAACTGAAATCTCACTAGGTTTATGATTTATAAAACTCCCTGATGTACGTCACTGTTCTTCAAGTGCGTGTGCATGAATCTAGGGGGCACTGACATCAACACACGCACACATACAGTTACAATCCACTCATACCCGTATATACATATCTAAGATGTATATAAAGAGATATATCAAGCCTACTTATCAAGGTACCTTTGTAACGCAGCACGACCTTTTTATACATGCAGATGAAAGGTGCCGACGGGGCCGTTGATATCAACTCCTGGATATCAAACACGTCATTACCGCCCCGCGCCGCCCCGCACCGCGCCGCTCTGCTCGCTGCCCGTCAGTGTAAACGGTAACGAGTCCCAGTCTCGTAATTGGTTTAATGAAAGCGGCCACGCTTCGCTCCGTCAAATTGTGTTTACACCGACCGCAAATACTCGACACAGCGGTGCACTACAGTAACGCTTGGTTTCCACCGTCAGTGAGAATATATACTATTTGCCCGGACGTGATTTACCAAAATCCCCAAATTAAAATGCCAACGGCCGCACACATTCTGTTGTGTGCAAATGACGAATTTGATTTACGCCAATTTGTTAAGCTGATGAGTGATGTAGTTTACAGGAAGTAAATTGTTAAACGTGTCATTTGAAACTGTTGGTAATATAAATGTTACAGTTGATAACAGCGGGTTAGAACTGAAACTGAAGGAGTTATCTCTTTTCTATCGTAAATCTCTCGCTCCGAGTTGCTTCCATATCTTTAATTTGTTTTTAACGCTGCAGAAGCCGAGCGGGAGAGAACATTGCAGATTATAAAGGTGGCTGGCGGATGGGATGGAGATGTAAGTAAGGAAGAACTGCTACTACTTGGGCTACTGTTGGTTGGTTGGCGTTGGAAAACAATCCCGGAGCTAATTCGTCGAATAAACATATAAATCAGAGCCGGAATATATTGGACCACTTATTTTAATGGAATGCTTTGTTCATTTATCAACGTCTGGCGTGAGCCTCCGTCGTTCGTTCCGTTGTACGAGAGAGCGCGCTCTCTCTCTCTCTCTTGTTATACAGACATAATTTATGAGAAAAGGAAATAGTTATTTCAATTTGAATCGAGTTTGAAATCGGTGGAACGTGCCCAAGGGCGCGATGCCCGGCCATTGCAAGATGGCGTGCCAAGGTAATTAAGAACTCGGCCGATGATCAATGAGGGCGCTGGAAGTCCCGTGGCGCTCGCCTCATTAATCCTGCGAGAGGGCCTTTATTAAAAGAATTGAAGAAATATGGGCGGAGCACATCGACTTTACTCTACTCTCTGTTGGTGTGTGTGTGTGTGTGTGCAAGAGCGACTCGAGCCACGGCAAGCCAAGTTGGAGAGTAACATCGAGAGTACTCCACTCATTCACTCGACTTGTACTCCAGCAGCTAGCAGCCAGCCAGCCAGCACCAATGCTGCCGCGTTTAATCAAGTGGCCGGGGCGTTAAATTAAATTAACGCGAAATACGTGAGAGGCGGAAACTACTAAGTCAAGGAGCCATTAGTCGGCGGCCCGAACAAATCAACACTTTATCTGCAAACGATTACTTGATTTACCCACACACGCAGACATACATTACATTACACTAGTTGTACATTTAGTAGATAACATTGCTACTACCAAGCAAACACACGTTCCTGTTCCAGTATTACAGAATCATACACGCGGAAACAACTAACGTGTTCTTTTATTTCCCCTGTGCACCACAAAACGAAACTCGTCCAGCAAATTGAGGCAATGTCCCAAAACAACTGTTTATAGTTTAGCAAACAAGATTAAACCGCAGTCAACGGAGAATCGTAAAGCATCTATCGAGGAAATTAGGTCTTACAGAACATATTACACTGATCATCGTACACATAATATGCTTTCAAATCCCTCAACCAAGGCAGTATTACACTCTGGGAACGAAATGAAATGAATTCTTTATACTGTTGTTGTTTAATGTAAAAGTCATTTTCGATTAGCATCACAATACAAGTAAATTACATAGTGGATGATAGTGTTCTTATTCATTGCGCTGCATATCCGATGACGATGATGAAGTTGCTACATCATTCCGTGTTTTGTATACTCGTATAATTACGGGCCGGGTTTGTGTGCTGTATATTATTAGAATCTCATAACGGTTCGTTAAAGGACCACCCGCCATCGGCTGACAGACATGCACAGTAGTCGCGGCCCGCTCAACAAACAGAAAGGATACTCGGCCGGACAGACAGACAGACAGACAGTTAGATACATGCAGAGCCAGAGAGTGCATCTGACTGCGTCGAATTCCCAGCTGCTATCCTGCTACAGCTAAAACTAACTGGATTATCTCAATATGAAGCGAGATACTTGCAATCATCCACTCTAGGTTTTTCAAACTATGGACAATTTATAGTTTTGGGAAGATTTTATCTTCTGGTACGGTACAAACAGTTAGTCGGAGTCACTGGAGAATTCTACTGTGTGACACACTTTGAATGACTGGACGATCAGACAGCCAGGACGGTGGATCTGAGCTCGGCTACCGCTGTCACGAGATCCGTCACTGTCCTTGATCGCTTTATCTGTTTCTGCGGTAATGAACGCACGCCAGGAGCCTCCATTGTTACCAGCGGACAGACATGACTGACATATTCAATTCTGTCAGATAATGAACTTAACATTCTTTCTCCACTCTCTCTCTACCTCTCTCTCTGTATCTGTGTATGGACGACCCACGCCACTCAGCTACTGATCCCTATCACAACACGCGTTCAGCTTCAATAATTATTATCGAAGGAATGAAACTTGCCTCATGCACACACGACACATGCAATGTATCACTGGCTGTCTCACTGCACATGTACTTCATTGTCTAGATAGTGTGTATGGTTGTCGGAAAAATTATGAGAGTTAGTTGACGTCAGTGTATGTTAAAGTTTTAGTCGTTTAAGTGATTTCTTCGTTCATTACAACGAAACACTAATGAAATCCCGAGTTCTAACTACAACTGGATGAATTTAGAAATATCATTTCATATTTGCTTCTGCAAATCCATCAAGATTTGTACCGAATTTCCAGCGTGAATGTTTGACATGACAAATTGGTCTGTTTCTACGCACGGTAATCAAGATTACCAACCTACAGAATATACAGAACCGGTACACATGGGTAAAGAAATGCGTATTACAAATTATTTATTACACTTCCTGGTGTGTGATTCATATCCGGCTGTTGTAACAGATTTAACACACAACACACCACAGAAGCACTTTGTTATCGTACAACACAACTCGTGTCAGACATCACCATCCATATATATGTATGTATGGTAACATCAAATACACAGACACGTGTAAAGAGTGAGAGAGAGAGAGACAGAGATGGAGTTAGCAGTGAGAGAAAATAATGTACGCTCGTTTACTATCGCCAGCGTTGTATCTGCACCAGAGATTTATATGCACACATTCATTACCACGCCATTATGAAAACCATGAATATTAAATTCATGATTAATGACATCTTCAGACATACGCGTCGTTATTAATGGTGCACGTTCACGTGAGATTACAGTTAGAAAAATACATTAATTAATTTATTTATATTCCATTCGCGCGCACACACACACACATAGGCAGAGAGCAACCGCCACATGACATTAGGGGAATATAGCAAAACAAACAGACATATATATATACACCGGGTGCGGGTGAACAACGATAGTTGAATTTCAATATGATTAATTGATTCTTCCTTGGACATTTCATTCGCCCGTCAGTTTTGAAAAGACGCTATAGGAAACGGTAGTGAGTATTTGGATGCTTGACGAGTTAATAATGATTTGATTCTTTGGAAAGTTTGGAGGTCAGAAATGGGAAGGATTTGAGTTGGAAATGATTCTCATCTAACATGTTTATAGCAGTATACGTGTGTGAATGTTATACCGCTGTCATCACAAGACGCACAATTTGTCGACGATCCGTGGCACGGCAGAGCACCAGGCGGTCGTCATATAACTCACCGGGAGCGGCGAGGGTCGGCAGGCGGTCTCGCGGTGATATCCTGTAGCACAGACAATAGCACAGCACGCAGCACCAGTGACACTCGTCCATTATACATTACTTGTATCATACAGAGCTTGAATCAAACCCGTTATAGTATAGAGACTATAAGCAAAAATGTGCAGTAAAACTTGGCTAAGATTATAGAAGGATATATCAGATAATATACATCATCAAAACTGAACTTAAGATTCTAAAACGCTAAACGCTAAAATGCCTTACAGAGCATATAAGAGATTTTGTTGTAATTTCATGGAAGCAAGTCACTCTATATTTGATTTAGCTTTTGCTAAAACTCCATCACTGCAAGGCTATATGAATCTCAAGTTTCTGAATTGAATGAGCCACGTTGGAAGCCAATACACCACTGTACCAGACACATATAGTGGATAGGATTTTTATTATGAATACTACTGGAAGTAGGACGACCCTCACACGGTCTAACGGACGAACGAATCTGTTAAACCGCCCAAGTAGTGTCGTTTATCCACAAATAATTTATCGACAGGGCAGCACAAGTGACATCCCGAACCTGAAACAGCAGAACAGCAGGATAGGACCTACACACACACACATACAGGGAGTTGTACAGTACAATACAAGGTTTCACCTGGATTTTGCCAAAAGAAAATCTCAGAAATTCAAACTAATATATTACCTACACTGACAAATGAATCTACTTGTAATTCGTGGAAGTCAACCAAACATTGTTGCTCAACACTTGTAAATGAACATTGGCAAATATTGGCAGTTACAACTTGTAATAATATAAATAATAGCCTTCATTATTAAGACAAGATCCCAGCCACTTAAGCGAGTATAAAAACCTATCGATATTAATTAACAAAAGTTCAAAAAAGATCAAACAGGACAAAAAAACTGGCAATTCATTTCAACCTTACACACACACACATATATACATACACCTGGTAATTCTAGTTGACGTAATCACTGAGTAATTTGACATTTCACCGACGACGGCGCTACGTACCATGGACGTCGCGCGACTCACGACAATCAATCACCCTTTATTAATCTGTCAGAAATAAAAGGAAGGGTGACTGTTTGCTTGACATCTAACGGCAAAGTGAAAAATTAATGCATCGTGTTGTTATTCGTCGTGGAGTTTTGCGAAAAAAAGAAAATCAATGATACCTTTCATATTGGTACTTCTGAGCTGGTGTTTCGATATGTAAGATATTTATTGCTAGTTATGGCTGCATATTTATACAGAATGTTGATATTCAGATGACAGATCGAGGTCAAATAATATTAAAGACAGCATCTGGGTACGGAAGCCGCGCGGCGGCGGTGTACATTGGCGAATGATAAATGACATGTCGGTTCTGTTACTTGGAGATTGTTGTTCGGATAAAGAGCACTGCCTGCTCCATTGTAGTGCGCTAATGTCAGTTCATACAACATGCAACTATTATGGCTTGTTTTCTTTTCACTCCGGGACGGCCGACATACAGTATGATTGAACTGATGAATAATGAACGCGGCTTGCATTGCACCGGATTGATTGATTGATCGATGGTAAATTGTACGTATAGTTGTTGTGGATAGATGGAAAAACATTCATTCTATAGCGGTAAATAGTATAATCAAAGGGTGAAAGAGTAGATGATGAATGTATTTCAATATTTGTAATTGCCTTTAATCTCTGAACAGTGGACTAATGCAACGCATGTACTTGACACCATCATCATCATCATCATCATCGTTGTCCACTAATACTTTCTCCCTCACATATTACTGAAGGATCGTGTGTGTGTGTGTCCGTCCGTTACTTCTGTACAGAGGGTAGTTGGTTGGTTGGTGCTGTTGTTGTTCGCCTGCCACGGCTGTCGGCGACACCGTATGTCTTTGTGGCTCGCTGCGGCATACCGGCCGATCTACAGAGACGTCCCGCAGACAGGCCAATCATTAGAGCCATCACCAGCGGCGCTGTCATGCCAACCAGAAGAAAGAGCTTATCGCAGCGATTGTTGCCCAGTCAGACCGTTGTTAATTATTCATCGTCACAATGACACCACACCGATGCCGTGCGGCGAGATATTAGAATGTTTAACAAAAGACGATACTTTCCATCCATCCATCCATACAGCCAGTGATGTATTGTGTGTGTAGCGGACTGAAAAAGTATTGTGAAACTCTTTCTACCGGACAATACCCGTAGTAATGAGTATTGATTGGCTGACACCATTCACGGTGTGTGTGTGCTGGTATCCCTGACTTGACATAATCCTTCGTCAATACGAAAGTTGTTCTTACGTGAACAGATGTTTCAAGGGTTTTACAGACAATTGTCTGTCACCAGACTCGCCCAGGTAGAAATGTGGCGGATGGATTTCAAGGTACTTAGAGGGAAAGAGGTGGACCGTACTATTGGCCAATTTGAAGTTTCTTTACTCGACAGATCTTCCTACGGATTATTAAGTATTGTGCTACTGTTGATAGTGAATGATTTGTTGTTTCCATATTTCAGTGAAAGCCTCTTATAACACATTGTAACTAAATATTTTATTGTCCATTTAGTTTGTAATGAAACTGCTAGTATTTCCATTATTACACCCTCTGCTGTAGCTCTGCACGTTATGAAGTTTGCGGAAGAACCGCTGACATTGTTATGGAACGTTTTTGTGAAAAGTTAATTTGAAGAAATCGTTCTATACGTGTGTGTGTGGGTATGTGAAGGTTCCCTCATCATCAATCTGGGGAAAGTTTACTGCTACGTTTGTGCTGGTGGTAGTACTGCTGGCTGTCATTCTACCGCTCACACAAATTACCATAAGTAAAATTCGGTGAGTTGAGAGTTGAACGTGCGCGGTCCGTCGCTGCCGTAGGTATATTTCACATTCCAACTTCATATTTAATTTCACCCCTGTCAGAAGTTTTATTGCCTCGGGAAGCATAGCATTTCTTTCCGCGTCTGTTGATGTCAGCCCTGATGATTCAAGTCCCGCTCGCACTCACTCACTCACTCACTCACTCACTCAGCAGCAATCGAGCCGAGCTGAGCTGGTGGAGCATGGCGAGCCAAAAATGGAAAATGCGTGACGCCGCCGTCGGCGGTCAGACTTACTGGCTGCCACCCCCGGGGGTTAATTGCACATGTCACTTCAAGTCAACTCTACATCGACCCCAACATACCTCCCCTTCACTACGGAAACTTGAAATACGTTGACATGGGAAACGTTAGTGGAAATATATATATCCTTATATTTTTCTTCCATTCAGTAGTTTATAATTCAGTGAAATTTTATTCTACCACTATATCTACATACATACATAGATACATGTGCGCGTGTGTATGTGTGTTGGTAATATTTGATAGAGGCACCAGTGAGTGTGACGTCGGTTCGGAACGTTGCAGTACGTAGTAGTTTCGAGAAGATGAATGGTGCCGGAGGTTAGTGGGGGTGGCGATGGTGGTGGTGTGCGGCGAAAGAGTAGACAGCGCTCTCTTAGCCCCGGTGGCAGCGGCGATTACTCACCCGGCTGACCTGGGTACCCTCGGTCTCGACCTCGTGTACCGTGGGGAGCTCTCGGAAGTGGCCTCGGATCTGGCACATCGGCTACTGGAGATAAGAGGTTTACATTTGTAGCTGCTCGAACGCTCGACGCTCGATGTTCGCTCCTTTACAATACTCTCCTCTCTCCCACTGCTCTCTCTCTGACTTGTGAAATCACGCTCTCATTGTTAATAGTGGATATTCTACCTTAACCGATCAGTGATTGTACAGGGGCGGATTTCAGAATATTCCCTTCCTGCATTCATATGTATATTACTCTCCACTAATCTAGATAAAAAATCCGTGCTGCTCTGAGATTCATCATCGTGCTGTTCCATTTATTTAATTATCTCCCCTGTTGAAGAATAACCTGATTATGTAGATCTTGTGTCGAGTCACGACTGCGCGCAGCAGGTGCAGCTGCACCCGGATGGGTGTGTTATCCCGTCATCCCCGGCGCTCCCTGTCCAGTGAATTCCAGAAGTGACACACATCACCGTGTCCACAGGACAGAGATTAATATGTCCGTAGCGAAGGGTGCGACACGCATCACATTACTGAATTGTGTTAGTTTGCATAGAAAAGGAGATTTAAAATTGTCCTATTCTTACACTGAGTCCCGTGATTAGAATCTTTGTTGAATGGAATATTTGACGATTGTTTCATTGTAAACTTTAAGTAATTTCCGCTCGCTCCGAGAACAACGAGAGTTCAATAAGTAACAAATCTTGTGACAGTTTCCATTGTCTGTGTGGAATGTAATGTGCAGTTTGCCAAGTAGAGGTAAAAATCGTATAGATTCAGTGAATCTGCGGTCGAGTCGCTGGATGAAAAATAGTTTCCTTATCCGGTTGAATGATGGCTTACGTACTTGATGCCGTAAAGCCGCTACCAGCTCCGTCTGATTTATGAAGTCACGTCTCGTTGCAGATTATCCCTTGAACCGCGAATAAAGGAACACATAATCCTGTCAGAGAGTGCTAAATGACTTTAACGAGCTCGGTGTCTCTCCATTCTCTTTACTCTTCCATCTACCAGCATCATCATTACTACTACTGCCGTAGTATTGTAAGGGCCGGGGAGCAATCAACACAAACCAACCAACCAACCAACCAACTCACACAGACTCTCCAACTCCTTGTGTCTTTCAACATTGTACGTGCCACGGCATTTATGACAGCCCAGCAAATAGAGGAAGGGATCGTGCTTCATTATGTACCAATTGTACACCACCATTCACTAAGGTGCTAATGAAATAATTGCTCTGAAATCCTTCCAAGAACGGAGCATTCTTTAGAAGAATATCTTCACCTTTGTTCTATCAGCCAGTGTTCCTATACGGTATTACGCCACGCCTCTGTGGTTATTAACACGTCCATTAACGACTCCCCACTGTCTGTGCTTATATGAACCACCCCTCCCACCCCCGTCGCCCACACACACTATCCTATAAGAAAGAACATTGCGCTTCGACATTATTGTCCGCGACATCGTCAATGTAACGATTATGGCCGAGTTTAAGTCAGACTTCATACAACTTTTCCAATCTTATCTTTAAACATGTTTGCCACAGCCAGCACCAGACTGCGCAGGGTGGGATTTACGTAAATTGGTGTGCTCATTCCTGCGGACGTTTCCTTTATGCTGACAAATCCGGGGTCCGGTCGTCCTCCAACTGACCGGTGCACTAGTTCAGGATGAGTTTGACACTTTCGGTCGTTGCCGCTACGTGCGCAGACTGTTACCGGCCTCATTTTTTACAGATCTCCAGCCAACTGTATAACCATTACGTTTGATTGGCTTCGTCGTTGTGCATTTGCAAATTCCCTCCACTTCGTAAGTTCCGGTTCTGGCAAAAGCTGGATCTTACCTGGAGTCTATCAAGACATTGGACAGAGCACCCTTCGTATTCGCTCCGTGGATTCGTAGTTATAACTGTGAGATTGCTTCCACATTGTATGGCCGGCAGCGTTGTGAATCACAAGTTAGTTGTTCCGAACTAGCTGTTCAACTGTAAAAGTATCCATAACATTGTGTTTACACGCTTTTGTACGGAAGAAAACTACAATCATTGTTATTGGGAGTCATAATATTGGCAATTGGGATTCTTTAGAAGAATAAATGTTGATATTCAAGTTCATTTAAAGTACTGAACGATAATTAAATACTAATGTCACCTCTAAATTTAGCTTATGATTTCAATTAACTTGTGCAAGAGATCTGATGAAAGAAGCTGTAAATAATGGTGGATATTTGCAAGTGAGGCAATGCAATATCTGGAAGTGTTGGACTGGCGTAACTCGTGTACACATACGTGTGTGTGTGTGTGTGGCGTAGTGTTACGGCAGTCATCTCGAGCCTGCAGCTCTATATCCGGTGATGTATGGCCGGCACACATTGCACTAGATGGAACGCAATATGTCCGTTCTAGAAAGGCAATAACCATTAGGTTTCGAGAAAACTGCCCCATTCCGAATGACACGACCGGCGAATATAGGGAGAATTTATATCGGTCGTACTCTCTGTCTCTCCTTCTGCTCCCTGGCTGTCCCTCTTCCTCTGCAGGAGGATGGCGATTGGACCGAGAGAATGGTGACCGGAGGAATCGTGTACCGGGAGGTCACTCCTGCGCTAGGTAATGTGTGCTCCATTGAAAATATTGAAATTTCCTCCATGCTTTATGGCATAGGTTTGTGGCCGAATATTAGAATATAAGATACACGGTTACGGTTATTGGTAATATATGTAAACGGATTATTAGAGTTTACGGTGGACGAGTCACGTGGTTCTTTAGGAATTATAACTTGTAGAAATAAAATATCTATAGTCAAGGGTATTTGTCTTCTATGGAAAAATATTCTGCACGACCAGCCTTCGAGAAAAATAGTAATTTGTACATTCCATCCTGTGTCCAATAACAGCTTGACCGAATTACTAACGCGTAATGCTTATGACGACGTCATCATTTACGTCCACGCGTAAATGTGTTGAAGGACACGAGTGCCCTGTAGATGGCGATGAGATAAGATGGTGGACGTATAACATACACAGCTGTCCTACTCGTAAATCACGATGTAAAAGTTAGAACAGAGCCACTTCTGTCACCATTACTACTACTGCTGTATGTGTGTGTCTGTGTCAGCACCTGGCACTCACGCGTGTGTATAGCCATTTATTTGTTTCTTGTGTGCGCTCGCGCGATATTACTTCTTGTCCGCCATAGCGCACAGTGGTGCCATCTTGTCTCAACGGCATCCCATAAAAACACAGTAACTGGCCGCACCAGTATTGCGGACTGCGGTCACAAATGCGGTCATTTCGGGTTTCCACAGATACATTATGTAATACCGTTACAGCAGCAGCAGCAGCAGCAGCAGCAGAACAGGAGTATTACAGTGACAGTAGCAGTCGCTGCTGCTGTTGTTGCTGCTGAATCCCATGTACCATTTGCTAACCAACCAGTGCCAGTTTTGCGGTTAACGTCAGTTGGTTACTGAATGTTCTCTCCCACTCTCTCTCTCTCTGTATGTATGTCCGTTCATTCTTTCCCCATCCTCCTCCTCCTGCTCGTTCTCGCATATACTTGCTAGTCGCCTTCTATACGACGTTTAATAAAAACTGCTGCGAGCAGGCAAATTACATATTGGCCGTGAAAATTGCACATCTTAAACGGATACGTGGCAATCTGCCGAACGATATTATGTACACGATGCAGCCCTCAGGCCGCAGAACGATTCAGTTAGCACAGATTCAAATTGCCCGCCTGCCACACTGATTACAGTTCATTACTTTAAAATATGTGCATATCATTTTGTACTCATTACATACATACACTACTACCTACCTCTCTGCTATATACCATACCTGTGTACACTCAACACAACAACACTATAAATATATTCCACCAGTGCAGAATATTTTTCACATAAACTGTACAGGTATTTACGTACCGATACATAATTCATGGAAAATTCATTCGTTACAAATAAATTGCAATGTCATCGTTATTATTAGCGCACAGTACAATTAACTGTCTGGTTTTTGGTCTTTATCTCCACAGTAATACTGTTGCCGAAATTATATGCACATATTTAAAAACTGAAAATGTGCAATCATAAATTACATTCATCTTGCAGCGTTAATAAATGCACGAAGAAATTGTACTTGTTTCAAATATGTATACACATAGAAGAATCTAGAATATACTTTGCAAACTGTATCGCAAAGATATGTTTGAAGAATGATATCTGACCTTAAGGCTTACAGTTATAGTTTTGAGATTCGCCTTGCCAACATGTATATATGTACAAATAATTATTAATACAGTTTTTGCATCTCTACCCGTCAGAAATTTCAACACAAACACGCACACACGTATATCGAGCTTTGCTGCAGGATGAAAACAATATTTTTCACATTTCAAACGCAGCACTGAACGTGTACAACACAAAAGATTAATTACAAACTAGAATAACCGTGGATAAAAGAGCGATAATGTCCGTTTTTTTTTGTGTTTAACGGGAAAAAATTATAAAAACTGTAAAAAGCGAAAAAAAAGTCTGGAATATAAAATACAGGAGTATGATGGTATATACATACATACAGTGAGAGAGAAAGAGTTGTGTGTGAGTGTGTGCATTGATGATATTTAGGTTTTTTGACATTACAACGTCACACGGATTTCAGTCATCTGTCGTTTAAAGCTCAAAGCGCAATGGTTGAACATATATTATAACTGCACACAGACATACTGCATACATACCTACATAGAGGCATGCAGTACCCAATTTGAAAGCTCCTGAACCTACAGAAATATTGATCAAGTCCTCGCATTTTTACCCAATGTAATACATAAAAAAATACTTGCTTCTTCTAATAAAGAGATTATTTTCAATATAAGATCCTTTTCCATACAAACATCTTTAATATTAACAGATTCTTTTGAAGAGCATCCTGTTCAGATTTCCTTCCAAATGTTAAACAAAACATGTTTAAAAACATATTTGCAATCACTGCTTGCACCAGTAATGAGTTAGACAGAGAGAGGACGTATAGTTTTTTGTGTTCATGTCGTTGCTGATACTGCCAGTGTGTGTGTGTGTGTGTGTGTGTTTTTTTATACTGGAAGCGTTGAAGCTCAATAATAAGTTGTCAGCTGCAGAGCGGTTGTACGATGATTGCACGGCGGACGACCGACCATGCACAACAGGGATTCTATATTTCATTTTTTCCGCGTCGCACATTATTCTGCCGCCATTGTCACGCATCGTCCGCCCTTTGTCTTCGTTAAATTCTCTCACAGGGACGTGTTAACTCAATATATATATATACCTTTGCCTTCATACACTGCCAGCATCCTCTTTCTACTTGCGTGTGTGTGTGTGTGGAGTCACGCGTTTTATTTAACGCTTGACAACCACAACACATATATTAATTTGCCTTTGTGGAAACTGGTCTCGACAAATACACATTCAATAGTACACACAGCACAGAGAGAATTTGTCCTATGGGACTCTAACGTATTAGCGACGGGAATACTTGTGGAAAAATTCTGGATTCTAGACGTGCTTCGCGATAATTTGTAATAAAATCTTTACTTATCTTTCTTTAGTTTTAAATAAATCAAATTTCCTTTCAAGTAATTCAATAACATTGAAACAAACAAATTTGTTTTTACAATGTTTAAGTGTTAACACAACAAATAAATTAATGTTTTATCACAAACAACACAACTACTTTTAAACAAATAATTATAAATTTAATTTCGTAAACTAAAAGCTTCTATAAATCAACATTCAGCCATTCAATTTCCACAGCTGTTTGTAGCAAAAACTATTCTGTTTATTCTCGGAATATTCAACCGTACGACGTATTAACATAAAGTTGTGGAATGAATCTTATTAATGCGACTAATGGTGTGCGGACATCAGGTAGCCAACGTGTCACTGTCTGAATTATATAAAGGAAACATACACGGATGTATGTACATGATCTATGACATATGATTAATGAACAGACATGTGGAGCTACGCACTTATATTTGTATATTATTGTCGGCACAGCCTCTCTCTCTCTCTCTCTGCTGCTGCTGCTGCTGCTGTTGCTGCGGCTAATTGTGTGTTCGTGTTTAGCAGCGTGATAAAACAAGTTTAATTTATTATCGGCCGTGCAGGCATTAAAAGAACTCTCTCGGCAACATTTAACATTATTTTAAAACTTCCACTAACATTTAATATATGGGAACAGCTGGCCGCAGACAACGTCTCATAAACTCCGGCGCACTATTTTTAAAGGATCACTCGACGTGGGAGATGGACAGATTATGGAACATTGAAATATTTCAGTGCATTTATAAATAATTTGCCCAGTCCGCGCACGGTGACAACTAAGGGAATCATACCACAAACAGTGTACCCGGGACCACACATCCAGTTCAACTGGCCGCCATTGATTATGCATCCACGGTTCGCTTTGGTATTAATTATCTAATCAGAAGGCTGTATCGCGCCAGTCCAGACCTGGTCTGGGTGGAACAGATGAATAATTTATTGGTGTTGGAAGAAAGTTGAAATTTACGAAGGTGTACGTGTGTGGTTGGATAAGATCAACTACCACTACCAATATTCCTTGTTATATGTATGTATGTACAGATATGCTCGTATAACAATGTTATATTTATACATACATGTGAATTGTGGTGCAATTTACGTGTCAGAATGGAACGAGCGTCATAAAGAACGAAATGATCATGATGATGATGGAGCGAGCACTGGGAAAGTATAGGCTAGTGACGTAATTACACTAATCAGAAGTGCATGTCGGTCCGTTTCTGGCTTCATGCGAGGATTCAGCTAAACCATGTCGGTCTCGTAACATGTAATAAAAGTCCATCGGTGATTATAGGGTGCCAGCGAAGAGAATAAATATGTACCTACAACCAGTGTGTATAGATGTATGCATGTGTATTATATACATAGAGACTTGTACTGCTCTATCATTCTTCATTCTATGCTTTGTCTCTGCATAGATCCAAGCCTTGAGTTCCTCTTGTGTACACGTGGATGATTACACAATGTATGTATGTATGTTGCGTGACACTCTGTATATATCCAGTGTGCCATGGAACTATGCGTTGTTGTTCACTGTTGTTACAGTTACCTTAATAGTCAGCCTGTCAGAAATGAAAATATCTTAATCTCAAACATTTCAGGGACGATTATCCACCAAGATGCATATAGCAATTATGTAATTCTGGTCGTCTGGCTTCAACATACATGTACTGCGCATTAAACTCAACTACGGTTAAGAAAATGTTTGTATAATTACTAGGTTTATAAATTTGATCCGCTCACTCCCTTGTCTACCAAGTTTAGTATTCAACATGGCATTTGGTCAATTTGAATATTTAAACCATCTTTACTGAGAAAAAAACGCTGGAAGCGGATAATCAGTTTGTAATACTGCAATGCAAAAACAATTTTTGATCAATTGGTAACATTTATCATCCGAAAAATCTAATTAACAAGCCGGGAGATCTAATTAAAATCCCACCCAAATATCCGGGCACTCGGAATGGAAAAATATGGCAAATCAGAGCGTACAATCGGGTGTACTTTGTCAAACATTAATAAATCTCTCGATTTACCGGCGGCGAGAAAGTTTACCCTCGACTCTCTTACATGAATTCTTATTGGCTGCACTCGTAAATCAACCGTTTCAATTACGGCCATGGCTAATTCACAATGAACTGAATGTAAGCACATGCCCAACACAGGAATCCACCGTTGCTAAATCATAGCAAATGTGAACCAGTCACAACGCGTACACGTACATTATTTATAAAACTGTGTCGGCCAACGAAACGAGACTATAAATTTCAAAAGTGAAACAGAATGCAATATGGGAACGTTTATATGAGTATTGCTAACCTTTATGAAGGCTGTAAGAAGTCTTTTGATGTTGGTGTGGAGGAATGTAAACGTTGTAGGTTTCTTTAACGTTGGTTGCAGATACCATTTGATAGATTTGAAGTTAATCATAAACTGCGTTGCATTTCACAAGTGTGAAATCAATCGGTAATGGTTGATAAGAGTTGATAACCGCCCACGAGAATTGAATACAAAAGCCATAACTGTTTTGTGAAACCGTAATAGCTCTATTGTTGGTGTGCATTGTGATTCTAAATCAATAATGATACGAAGGTAGTCTTAGTAATTAGATACTAAAAACTACGCCAATGATATGCAACAATCAATAAGGTATTTATTTAATATTATTCATATGTTGGAAATAGCTTTAGCTGGAAAGGCAGCATTCTGTATGATCATACATATTTATGGCAGACACCAGACACTCTTTGTAATTGCAACATCATATTTTAACTGTACGTATATATATACATGTATTCAGACATAACTTCATGAATAAAATATTGACAGTGTAAAATGTCATATCACAAACCCACTTTCCCATATATAGGTACATATGTTGTGTGTTGTATATCAGTAACATGCAATCGCATATTACATTTCACATTAAACAAAAAAACAACATTGTAATTATTGAGTAATGTCAAAATATAATACATATGCACACACACACACACACACACACACACACATGTATATACTCACAACGAACGAATGATTTATCATTCCTATATACACAAAATATCAAAATATGTATGAACTTCCATACATGAATAAATATTAAACCAATAAAATACATATTCCCTGGCTCTCTCTAGATATATACATAAATATCTGTTCATAAACAAACCAGACGCATACTATTAGATTGAACATTGATTTATCATACAAGATAAATCAATTCTACAATGTTGCGTCCGTGTTCTTTCTGAACACTTTGTGTTCTTCTCCGTCATTGGTTAATGATTGTTACCAGTGTTAGTTACCAGAATCGTTACCACTGTTACGGTAAGCCCTCCTCTAGCTCTCGAGAAGAATGTGCATGTATGTTGAACACGCTAAAATGTAATTACAAACGAATTAGTCTTTCAGAATCTGACAGCATTATTAATAAGATTCTTTGTTGTGCGTTCACTGTTATATTAAATTAACATTATATTTATAGATTTTTTTTACAGAACTACCACTTATTCTTTCTCTCTCTCTCTCTCTGTTGCTTGTCAGCGCTCGTTGTGCTGTCGTTGTTTCATGCGAGCACAAAGGAAAAGTGGCCGAATGAAATTAGCTATCTTAAAATACAAAACACGTCAAGCCTTTGATGAACTGGTTCTGCCGTTTTCTGTACATATATGTTAACAGCCAACAGTGCGCCGAGCAGGTACCGAATTTCGACTAGCCAGCACAGTTACTAGTGTAGATATCTACAAGATGTAATAACAACAAGTTAAAATTCAACCCGTCACAGTATTTTATTGATAAAATTATAGTGTATATTTAATTACAATGAAAATGATTATCCCTAACGCGATGGGGATCATTATCACCGTCGAGTTTCCGTCAAGAAACACCTAAAGCATGTCTGGAGTGCTATAAAGTTGTTCGCATTAACATACGTAATGAACTACTACAGTTTAATAACAGGCCTGGGTACGTTTCCACCAAACACCATGTGTGACGATATCCCTGATTGTGTTAGCCGTGCAAGCGAGTCGGTATTCGGTACACCAGTTATCTCGGCGGCCTGGCCTGAACAAACTGAACTAAACTCATGTGTTTTTATTATGAATGACCTGTCAAAATGGTGGGCAAAGATGTCAGAGCCTGGCACGGCGTGATTAATAACTGACCGTCACTCGCCCGGCCCCCGAACACACAGTGGCGTCGAAACTGGGCTGAACGGAGGAACGGAGTAGAGAAAGAGAAGCCTACAGCGGCACTCAACAGCCACCATCATCGCCACCACTGTCAGCCAGGGACGTACTTGAAGAGAATGTCTCTCTTTTGTAAGCACTTTAGAGATAGTGGTAAGAAAATAACACTAAGATGTTCTACTGGTTGAGATTATGACTACACCGTTTTGTCGTAATGTATTGCTAAGAATTCTAGTGGTTAGGTACACTTCTAGTTATGTCTTAGTCCACTCCTGCATGCATATTAGCCTCGGCGAGCCCAGTAATAACCACTGATGTCGGATATCCATCCATCATTCGCAAATTATATGCCAGAGTCTCACACGTAAAAATTATGACTGTCATTGCTATAATTTCGTATCACGCCACGTACCGACCGGAGCGCTGTAATCACTAGGTTCTTCAGTACAAGCCAGCGCCCAAGTACCACACACACACACACACACATGCATGTACACACGGGTACAACATTAAACGATACGCAATGCTCCTAATTACACATCAAACAATGCGAGACTTTAATTTATGCCTCAATAAAAAGGATCGTTAACTTCATAGCAATAAACCGTTCGTCCGGTTCGTTCGTTCGTTATACTACGAAATAGTTAATTATTAATGTATACATACATATATACATACTGATGGTGTTGCGGTGTGCGTGCACGCATGCAAACGTGTACACGGTTTCGTACACGAATAAGGACGAACAACATACGAACGGTGTGTCTGTATGTATGTATGTCTTTTGACTTTAAATTACAAACGCAATTAGCTAAAGTATCACGCCTGACATGTGTGTCAAATTATATAAGCGCGTCATAAATCAATTCCCTGCACATACACGTATATATGTATGTGTTTACTCATTAGCTTGTATCCGTTAATTAACTCATTTCACCTAGATTATCTGCGACGTGGCACATTCACTCATTCGACACAGCCATTGCTCACATGGCTATATATACATATATCCTTCTAATCCTGCGATATTTCAGCGATTCTACTACCAATTTTAATTTCAACTTATGTTCTTCTTGAAGTAAGACAGTTTTGCTGACCGTAGCTTTCCAATTGAAGTCGATTTACCCACCTGAATCACCGCATAATCCTACCAATGTCCAGTGTGATCCAGTGTTGAATCGCCAATGGTGAAAGGGTTACGTGCACAGGCTGTAATAATATTAAATCAGTTGGATGTCAGGGCATTCGTTAAGGGATATATTTCAGTACAAGATTACAGGATTTCCGTGCTCTGGGATTACGGGGAACAATGCTACCATATTACTGGGCTCTAAGTACTAACACCTCGTCGCATTAGCGCATACACTACACGAATAAACTAACCGCACATGGGCGTCTCCGTAATCCAACTAAGAAGGGTGCAACTGTAATAAATTATATAACACTTCATCCTTTGAAAACTGGTGTCTGAATTCATATTATTAACATCATATTATTGTGAATACTTTTCTCTTGATTTGATAAAGAATGCAAAGTAAAGTTTTGTAAGCTGGAAAGATACTTACAAATTTTCTTCTTATTTCTGCGTTGATGTACCATCTTCCACTTCCAGATAAGACAAAGATGTTTCTTCCAATATTGCCCAAGAGAGTTAAGAGTTCTACGCCACTGCAGAGGCATATTACTTGTAGACTAAGGTGCAGGGAAGAAATAAGGATTGGAATCCTTATAGCAGGACAGGACAAGCTATACTCCCACATGTACGAAGTGCACGAGGCAGGATACTGGCTCACTCGCTCGCTCGCTCGCTCGCTTGGTGTAACCCATAAATTAGTGTGCAGGGATTGCATCTCGAATACCCGGGGATTAGTCGACGCCGTTATCAACAAGGGCTTTGCGGGTTTTGATTAAGTCTCCGTGCCCGGAATGTCGTCGGCAAGTGTCTGTAATGGCCCGCGCTCATACCGGAAACAGCCGTACACATTCAGACGGTATTACGGACGGAAGTGGCTGGCTGCGCTCTCTCTCGGCCCGTGGCTCTTTACGATATTTAATAACGGTTTCCAATATCTGCTGCGGACTTGTGAGTATTAACTGCAAAGACAATGCTGTTGGAATTGGTGGAGTATTATGATCACTAGCACTAGCACAACCAGGGCGATGTGTGTATAGGGCCTTAGAATCATCTAATTGGATTGGCACACATTGGTACAGTCATACAGACACATTACACTGGTCATGTTATTAGTAGTAATTGTGTCTTGGCTTGATTGACTGTATCTTTTATTGAACTTGCGGTGTGAGGTAGAAAATTGTTGACACATATTAATCTGCTCTATGGAAAATGCTTATTGCAAATTATCTGCAAGATTCTAAACTGTATAATTAACACGTCTCAAGGCAAAGCAATTACTGGATTGCTATCTAATGCTATGTATTACAACTGTCGTTCTTTGTAACAAAACATTGCATATTTCGGAGAAGAAATCATTCTAAGAACAGAGTAAATATTGTATAAACATATGTAGTACAGTTATGTCAAGTTTCGTAATAATCTACAACAACTGTCAGTGGTTGGTAACACTGATTTACAACGGTGCGGCCATTTTGAATTATGAATAATGGCATATCGCATTACGTTGTGCAATATTTAATAACATACGATTAAATGTAATAATAATAATATGATAATTAGTTGGCTTGATGTGAAATTATAATTCCTATTAAAGAGTTATTTATGCGAATTGTCAAACCGCGCTAATATGAATAAAACATATTTCCGCTAATTATTGACAGAGACAAACAGAGCCGGCACCGGTAATAATGTGCGTAGAGGCAGGCTTGTATTCAGTAGGATTTCCAGTATGGTACATTAACATTTACATTACAGTAAATTTTTGTTAATACATACCTTATATCTGCTGTGGTGTCTGTAATGAAAATATACAAATTAGAAACATAAATATGCAAAGAACAAGGAAAGAGTTATGAAGGAGAGTAATACTAATTGTTAACTACAAACAAGTGACGCCGTCTCAGCTCTACTCATATATTATTGCAAGTACATATGTATGCACATACAGACATTGTCATTCTGTGGCATTGTTTTCTCACATACACATACATGCATATGTACATATACGTATATATGTATATATGTATGATTATATGCATATCATAAATTAATATTATAAAGGTCAACAACTCGGCATTATCTAGTACCATAACGTTACCGTTATAATTTATGGCACAACAAATTATTAAATTACAAACTGAAATTTATGCCCGTCTCACAATAATTATGCAAATATTTAATAAATTAATGAGCTTTCGGTAGGTAGTATAGTCTATCCTACTTTCCACTTATGTGTGTGTGTATGTGCATGTATCATATCTACATGTACAGGTATTAGTGTCAACAAACTAATTATATTCACAAAATATTTATATCTCGACGTGAATTCTAAAAATTTGTAAACATTTTGTCCACTAAATCAATAACGTATAATTACAAGTATTTTATGTCTTTATTTTTCGATAAATTGTAGGAAATACATAAATATTAGTAATTTATAATTGTAATTAAAATATTTTCCAAGAAATATTGCAGATTTAATGTCTTGTGAATAATATCTGATATGGTAGTGTTTTTGTAGCAATTATTATTAAAACAATGTAACAATTTTTATATAACTGAATGGATGGCCTTGTGTGCATTGAACCATTTCAACTCTCACACACACACACATGCATGTGTTTATTATAAACATATGCATACACATATATATATATA
>JAGJTL010000176.1:665440-681686 GCA_022063505.1 Calosoma granatense
TATGAGGACAAGGTCATTCCTAACCGCTATTATTGCTCTGGCTGTTATAGATTTTTAACGATCGACACAACCGCTTGTGTGTTGCTGCTACAGTACACGCTTGTCATGCGAATATATCATAAGTCAAAATCACCGAGTGATAAAATGCAAAGTTGAACAGTAAATCAATCATGCGCACATGAAGTATAACATAAAGATGTCACATAACTTACAAAGATTAACGACTATGCTGCACAACTTGGACGTGTTTATCGCCATCAGAGCCCTGCAACGTTCCATGCAACTTTCCAAACGAAACCCGTTTACTACTTGCGCGCCAACGCATGCGTATCACCGGTCTGGCATTCCTGTCTCCGTCGCGTACAAGGTATTTGAGGGTAGAATCCACCGGTAGATAGGTAGGGTAGGGTTAGTTAGTTAGTTAAGTGTACGTTTGACGACACCGCACTCTGTAGGTAGCGCAGTACGTTGCGGCCTGGCCTGGTTACGTTCCTCTCTTAATCATCTGACGGAGACTAATTGTGCAATCACTTATCGCGCTGGGATTTCGCGCGCGCGAAGCTGAAATTAATGCTCGTTTATCTCCGGGAGGGACGCACGACACGACGCCAACAGACGGCCGCGGCGGCGGCGGCGGTGCGCGGTTCAAACAACAAGGCCTGCAGAGGAAGAAGACAAGAAGAAGAAGAAGGAAGAAGGGTCGAGGCCACTGCTATGCTACACTGGCAAAGACGGACCGTTCGCTTACGGCGTGTATAACGGTCGTGACTCGCGGACCCCGCATTTACCGACAACATAAAATACCTGGAAAATGAGTGGGTTACGACAGCAATTACGTTAACCAGCCGAGCGCTGATTAAGTGGACGTCAGATCATGTCTGAAATGAGTAGTTGCACCGCACGATACACACACATATACATAGGTAGATAGATAGATGGGGACGAGCCACCACACACTCGCTCACTGATCGCTGCTTGTCTGCTCGATCACCGATTGATTCACGGGCTGTCGCCGCGGGGCGTATTAGTAAACAGACAGACCCAATAAAGACAGTGGAGAGCGCTTGTAGGTAGATCATGTTATAACTATAGCTGTATAAGCATCACCCATCCCTCCCTGTACCCTTGGTGAGAGTACCACCGCCACGCCACCGCCACTGACTACCACTGCCGTTGCCGGTCGGGAGCACTTCATCATCTTTACGAGTGTAAAGAGCGGAATGGATGGCCGCATCTTGCAGATAGCCAGAACGGATGTCGTACATTCAAGAAAATAAGCTTATTTTATCTTAGCCATAAAGCGTAATTTATGAGCGGGCCTCGGCGATGAGATCGGGGGCCCGACGTTCAACTGGAATTTGTTTTACTTCATTTGTATGAAACCGCCGGCTTGGCTGAGCGCGCGAGCCAGACCACTGCCAGTGGAGTGATATTAGCCGACATCCCCCGAGCCATATAGCAGCGCGAGTATAACGTCTTTAAACGATATCCCAGCCACTACCTTCCACTTTCCACCCTATCCAACCAGTGCCTCGGGATGAGCGGAAAATATCCATACATCAGAGTTGCCGGGGTTCCAACACCACCATCGTCCCATCGTCGACATACACTTTATACCTACAAGCACAGTAGTCGACAAACTGTTCTCGCAATACCCTACCCCTGAAGCGTCTGTAGGAAAACTGGTACCAGCGTTTCAGATCCACGCGCTACGGCTCTTTACGAAACGGCAGACTCTTTTACCTATCTGGTCGTTTTCTCGCCGCCGATATTGGTGCTTACACACGATATGAGATGAAACATTATAGCTGGCGGGGTTTCAGACCGGCGTATACACTACGCACCGTGAATGGCGATGAGCAGGGTGGCGTGGAGACTTAATCTCGCATACATCAGTGCACGAATATCGTTACAGGTGTCGCTGTTTATTACCGGGGATGTTCGAAGGAGCAAACTTGCGTATAACATCGTAATTAACATCCACACGCCGAGAGACACAGAGCTGAGGGGGACGAAATTACTTCGGTGTAACCTGTCTACCCGCCGTAGTTGAAATGGAACGTCTAATTTCGTAGCATTAGCAAGTTGTCTCGGAATTACTAAATAGATGTACCTTATACTCGTACAGCTGTCACATTTAGATACTTGTAATCATCATACTTTCAACATTCCCACCTTGTAGATCTACCAAGCATCATTATTATCATGGTAAATGTTTGAATCTATCTTGTGATATTGCCGGTAGTAATAGTGACATGTCTCTCCAGGTCTGATATCTATATGTACAACAGTGTACATATATATGTTATATATATTTATGTTAGTAACTCGTAACACATCTAACGGACTCGACGCGAGCTAATTAATTTGTCGAGATAACGTATCGGTGATTTAGTTCAGTGTGCGCGCACTACAATCTCAGATACGGTGACTAAACCGTAATTTCATGTTAATCACTAATGAGCGGTCCGCAATGAACACTCGTGTCGCTGTTGTCGCCATCGGCAACCGGCACATAAACAACCCAAGTACTACACACACACACGGAGTAACAAGGACAACACTGTCAGTCGGTGTGTGTGCGCGCGCATGCGTAGTGTTATTACAGCAGCCATTGCAGGATTCGCACAACCCGTATATGTATTTACGTATATATATGTATATGTATGTATTTACATACAACGATGCATGTTACTTATCGCTTTTTATTACTTCCACCTGCGTAATTATAACATCAACCTGGCAGCTAGGTTGAATTATAAAATTTCTGTGAAATAAGAAATAAATCTTGTTGCGTGCCGACGAGCTCTAACTTACCGCACGGAGTGTTAGTGTGTGTGTGACAGAGATGGAAGACTCACTACTCATAGTACTAGAGGAGAGTGGTACTGCTGCTGCTGCTGCTGGTGCTGCTGGTGCTGCTGGTGTAGAGTGAACAAGGCAAATGGTTGAAGAGAGAGAGAGAGACGGCTAGTAGATTGTCAGGCTGGTTCGTGAAAAGGTCAGCCACCTAAACAGCTTTATAACGTATAGGAGCGCCGTCCATAATAATCATATAAATGTTTGTATATATTAAAACACTGTAAATTTATAGTCTTGTAGAGTCATTATAAAAAGCCAGAGAGTGAGACTGTGTGTGAGAGCGCGCTGCCGCGACCAGACGTGCCCATAACTCAGCCGTGCCCGGCTTCAACAAGATTCTCCATCGCCCCTACAGATGGCCTGTCCGCTAGAGGCGCGCACACCACTTACCTCTCTCACAGATACATGCAGTTTACATAACCAGTATATACACAATCGAGTATAGAGCAATAAAATCACTGTATGAATTTATTTACTCTCAATGTAACTTTCTACAGTTAAAGGTTCCGTGTAACTCATGTCACCACACCTAGTTATACTTGGAGATATCTGTGTGTAGTTTATTGGAACGAATTGATTCAATCATATTGAACACAATCCATTATGATTTATCCAGAGATGCATTACTGTACATATATGCCATGGGGTAATGGAGAGAGCATCAATAACCCACACGTACACTTGGCAATGGGTGGCATATGGTTAAACGATCACTTTTTACACCTACCTATAGGTAATTGATATAAGCATTTAATTACATTCGGTGGGTAGAATTTGTGCGCAGAGGTCCGACCTCCTGCCGGTACATAATTGATAATGTGCGGTGCGGTTATATTTTCCAAATGGTCAGTGGATATCTGAAGTCTGAAGTCAGACAGAGAACGAGAGAAACATACTGGAGACTGGAGACTGGTTTGTTACATTGAAAGAGGTGAGCTGAACTAACGTGTATGTATGTATGTATAAATGAAACATGTTTCTCTCACTCACTCACTCACTCAGTGAGGCAAGTAACTAAACTCTACTATAGCCACCATACATGTATATATATATATAGATGTTGATAGCTTGCTGTCGTAGTTAAGTAGTTCCCTCAATTATAGTACATGTCAAACACGTACATTAGCGTTGCTAAATATACCCCGTAACACATCTACTTTATAACCGGCTCGGCGACACTTTTAACTTATTAGCTTTAAGATTCTGTTACTGCCCATTAACTAATAAATTATTTATGTGTAACCGCAATAAAGTGTGTCGTTTTTATTGTTATTGTTGTTATGTGTCACCGTAACGGCGATATCGGTAACTTAGTTGCTGCAGCTGTTAACAACAACACAAGCAACACAGTACAACCGTCGAGATAACGATCATTTACAACAGCAGCAGCAGCCTTCATATATACCTCTACCTATATACCTATACCTTGCCAGCTTAGCTAGCCTCTGAACAAGGTGCTTCAAATGTAACTGCTGAGGTATGTTACCCAAATGTACAGTTCGATAGTGGCATGCAAGATAATGGTAACCCAATCATTAGTATTCGAATATATACACATGCATGTTGAATTACCTCGCTCACAGTACAACGACCCAGCCAGTCAGGGGTACAATCATATGCAGGTGCTAGCGGCGGACGTGTGAAGGACGCCGAATGTGAATGATGATTGACACGACTGTTATTAAATATGTCATAACTTATCATTTGTAAGAACTTGACTTTTACACGGTCATTAATCACTTGGCTTTAATTGACTCTCTTGCTTGACTGGCCGGCACGGCACATACATGTGTGTGTGTATGTTTGTCTGTTTGAATAAAGCGCTTTCTATTTCACGATATCCATCTATATGGGCCGGGCTCTCCCTCTGACAACCACAATTAAAATGTTTATTCACTGTAAGTGGATGGTGTTTTGTTTCTGTCGAAAAGAAACGATATGTGTGCCGGATATCAGATTTGGTTTTTTACTTTTGAAAGTTCTGTCTCGTTTGGCAATAAACATAAATGTGTTTTAGTAAATTAACACACAAGTTATGGCGAAACACATTCACATATCTAGTGTACAAGAAGAAGAAGAAATTCTCCGGAGGTATTGCAGAAATGTCAAATATTTCGTCGACCTATTCTCTTGTACTCTAGTATACAAGTATGATATACTGCAGTGTACAACTATGACTTGCACTTGAAACTTCTGAAGGAGTACAAGACGTCAGAGCAACGAGTTCAGCGACGGTCAAAGAGCGAGACAACTGCAGAGAGGCTGACGGAAAGGAAGACATAACATTAACACAACATGACACGGGATCGCCTCATTTGACGAGATCAAAGGCGCCCGTCCGACCACGGGGAGGGCGAGTGGGAGAGGCATGTATAAAGGCCTTCACACTGAATCTCTGTGATATAATCCAACTGTCAGCCGCTAACCTAAACACAGTCACCATGTGCGACATGTCAATCCATGCCCCGGCCTGCGGCACCCCGGCATCTTTTTGTTTTCAGAACTGTCTCGGTGAATTTGCATTTATGAACACAAACTGACCTCGTTAAAAACATTCAGCGCTTTCGTTTGACAAGAACCAACAGCAGCAGCAGCAGCAGCCAGCGCCGCCAGTGGTCGTTTTTATAAGCAATCTCTCTCTCTCTCTCTCTCGCTGTCTGGTGACAAACTGAATGTGATCGTGCACCAGTGCCGCACACGATTTATGAGAATCTGACAGCCGGAAAAAGGAAAATAAACTTTATACAAAATAATGTGCGGCAATATTGCCTCCCAAACACGTTATAAAGAAACAAGCGAACATGTGTTTCATAATACACATTAACACTTCCATTTCAAATTACTCTGACAATTATTGTTCCCCGGCCAACAATAATATGTTCTCTTTGCCGAAGTCACAAATTATTTGGAAACATGTGTTCACACTTCTCTTTCTACAAACATCAATAGAATGAAAAAAGAAACAATTATGGCACCTGTGCCAAGGATAGTATGTCCTTCAACTACAATTGTACAACAACAAATAACATCTGTAAATTTTGGTCATCTTTTGTCATCACGTTCCAATGAACGAAGCTCTTAAATATTCATTTCAATAACACTTGTGAAAGAATTCCTTAGATCTCGGGTAGTGCTCGCTGAAGAATAATATGTTTTAAATGATATCACTGTAATTTATCTTGCTTTCACCCTGTGTGTGCGTGTGTGTGTGTGTGGTGGATTCATTGGTATAGATTTATCGCCAAACAGCTGTCACTTATACGGAGGCGCTATACCGATACATACATACATACTGAGCTATCTACCTACCTAGTGCTATACGTTATAAAACGTACATCGTGTTTAACATACAATTTATCGCACGCCAACTGTATTCACACACACACACACACACACACACATGCATACACATGTACATAGAGGATTTGACGGGCAAAGTATGAGCAGAGAACGTGCTGGCAATAACATTCACAAGTTGATATATTTACGAGGCAGCGTGTATTTATATCTCGAGAGCAAACAAAAATGTTCCTGACAGATTGATAGAGGAATTATCTTAAGCTTCGCACTTAATAACATCAATCATCGAGTCTCGAGCATTGGCACGGCTCCGGAATATCCACTGCCGTGACAAATGATTAATTGCGTGCATTAATTACCAGCTGGTTGAATAATAAAACTGCTCCGCTCGCTACAGAAATCAAAGGAATGATGTTGCTGTTTCTGCACACACCATCTCTGCTAGAATCCATTACAGTGTAACTATCTACTTCGGCTACTGGTGCCCGGAAATGTTTTGTTGTTCTCATGTGACATGCTATTAATTTTGTCAGTTCATATTTAATATCACGTGGCTGCAACGACAAGCGGAATTTGTCAAAAGTGGTGCTTGATTAGATTGGCTGTAAGTGATTGCCGAGATGGATGTATATGCGTGGATGTATTTCAGTAATCTTTTAGTACCTGGTTTCACAGACTGCTCTTTATAGGTCTTCTAAATTAGTACCCAATGCACTGGTCTGTCACTAATTTTATTTATGGTCCTATTTCAATCATTCTGTCAATTGTACCCTGTCTGGTTAATGTTCGCTGGTGCTATCGTTAACATCTCCTGCAGTCCGGAACCACACGTCGTCCGTTAATTGAGCCCTCGAGCCGACAAAGCGTTGATGTTCTCCAGACAGTCCATGTCAGAAAGATTCACAGCATGCATGTATTTTGGAAACCGGGCGGCATTCTACAAACGCACAGTAGGAAGAAGATGAAGAAGAAGAAGGTAAGTACTAGTAGTGTGTGTGTATGTTTTGGGTTATCTAGCACTGGTGCTGCTGATGTTGCAACACATGGCACTACTGTCGTTATACTTTATGCCTCTTATCGACTCTAGAGGAAAATTTATTACGACGCCGCTGATACAGCTATGATAAATGGCTTTCGCGATAGCTTTATTTATTCATCGAGTTCTTGCTATGCCATAAACCGACATACACACACACATACGGCGGTAACATTAGCGTTATGAGTAAAAACTTATTATTGGGGATTTCAAATCAGTTGCGGGTATTGTCGACCTGTGTCCACTACGTTCCAGGGATACTTATTTATTTCTGTATTACATCTGTATGCAGTATTAGTGAAACAGTGCAGGCACAAGTGCACTCTCAGTGGTGAATCATACCGCGTACCAAATCATTTATTTATTAAATCTACTGGCCGCGCGCGCGGCTTAATGTCTGGAATAACTACCACAGCACTCTGTAAATGGCACGAGGTGAGGCACACTGAATGCAGATGAGTTGTGTGTGTGTGTGTGTGAATGTGTTACAGCCGCCGCCAGTGTTGGTGGTGTTGCACCTTACCCCCCTCTCCCTTAACACTCTCTGGCTGTCTGTGTAATGTAACACAACATGGAGGCCAATAAATATTCATTAACTGCAATTATAGCACAGCGAAGCTAACGCTTTATTGCACCATATACTTTATTGCTGTTTTACGAGACGCACATCCATTTTAAACAACGCACACACACACAGACATGCATGTATAATCGTACATCCGCTCTTATCACAACTACAGCCAAACAGAGCGAACGAAAGAAATAATTTAAAAACGAAGAACACATATAAATGTTTCTTCGCGGAGCTGAGTAGAAGATAAATTAAAAAAAGCGACAAACACTAATTTAAATTTTACCCTGCAAGTCTTCCTTCTATTTGAGACTTGAGAAATTAAAAATAGCTGCAAGAAAAATCACCAGAAAATGAAAACACAGTTGGTAGGAAAAAAGTAACAGAACGGTTGACAGATGTGAGGGTGTGAAGTGGTGATTAATAGGGAGAGAAATTAAGAGACAGCAATGGCAGAGAGAAAGAGAGAGAGAGAGAGTGGAAGATATATCAGTGTGTACGTGTGTGTGTGTGTGAGTGTTAAAGATAGATGGGGGTGAAAGAGCGGCGGGCAGTACAAATAAGCTGAGAAATAAATCTCGGTGTGTGGGTCTGTGACGACCGGGAGCATGTGTTCTGCCCATAATTCACGGGTACAAGGTCGGAGGCAGGAGAGAGGGGTGGCAGGCCGCCTCTCACATAGACACCGCGGCCGTCACCTTCTGCTACTGTCGTCGACAGCATCGCCGTCGACATGAGACAGCTGCTTCATTGGGGTAACTTTCAACGCAACATTCAATTTATGTCGCTGTGCCCAGCGCCTTACCGGACCATTACCGTTACCGCTGCCACCAAAGCATACCGCCGCGTCAACTGTACACTTGTACCAACAGCGAAGCGACAAAAAGTCCTACAGGAATTTCTACACGTGCTGAAATATTACTAATGCCAGCTATGATCATTTTAAACTTATTCAACTAATCTTGATTTCAAGACAAGAGTATAATAATTATGAGACAAGATGCTAGGGGATTAAACCACAAGAAAATGGTACCATTTGGCTACGAAAATGATCAACAAACCAAGATGTTATTTCGGAATATTCACTATAACATAGCACGTGTCGTATATACATTACAATTATCGTTGTAGAAGATAGACATGATTATTACAAGTGACAATATACTAAGAAGCCGAGCAAAATGCTATCTAATAACAAATGTCAAGTGTCGTCGCGACCTACGCACCGACGACACTGTCACGTGCAATCCACGACGCTGAAACTCAGTGGAGACATCCCAGTCCGACCGTGAAATATTCGTATGGACGCAGAATTCATGAATCTTGGCGTCCCGTCAAAGTACTACTGTCGTCGCGACGCAGAGAGAGAGAGTGAGCAGGATGGTTGATGTGAAGCAATCAGTTATGTGAGAGAGAGGGAGATGGAGTGTGTGTGTCTGTGGTATAGCGTTAGTGGTTGCGCTGTGCTGGCAGTTTTAAAAATGCAGAAGCACGGGCCGCACACTATGTCACTGTCAGCGTATAATTACCCGTCACACAGAAAGACAGACACGACATCCGCTGCTTCGGCTGCTTGGGAACAGCCAAACGAGCCGCGACAGGTGAGAGAGCCTTAATAAAATATACGGCGCGTCGTGTCAGTAAAGCCGGGACACCGTCCCGACAGACCTCGCACATCACAACCATCACACAGGGGCGGGGGGTGAGAGCTGTGTACAGCAGCAACATACATACATAGCAAGTCCAACTTAACACACACCAAAGTTAACAATCACCACCCAACATTACATTACATCTTCAAGCAGCAAGTTACACAATAACAATATTGTTAATTAATCCAGAATATCTATACAAACATACATATACATGGAGATTTATGAGACATTAATAACACCTATTGAATATCATATAATATTTATGTGTAAATTGCAATTACGCATGCTTAATTAAGTACATTTAGATTATTATTAATGAGATATTAATTATAAAATTACGTGTCTGCAATCGAAACGGGCTCTTGATGGAAATGTGAACGCTAATAGACAACTGGCAACCTGTAATTTATTTCGACCACGTATTAAATTATACATGTTTGTATATGTATATATGTATGTGTATATATTCTTCTAATGTGCTGACTACATAGTTAGAAGCTATTTTATAATTTCTACACCGCGGGTGCGGCCAGGTAGTTAGTTAGGTAACTGGGGAATTAGTTAAACATGTATGAATGTTGATCAGAATGCATATCAACAAACAGCGTGTCACTAATAGCACCAGTAACTGAATCGGCAACAGTCGTGAAACAACGGCAGTGCTCGCGTGCCACCGTACATCTTCGTAAACTATCGGCAAGTGTTCGGTTAGATTTAAATCTCGCGCGTTTCAAAGTAAACTACGGCGAGCTATATTCTACAGTGTAAACTCAACTTCAATCAACATGTCAAGTGAGAATTTATCGCAAAGCTTCAAGAATTTTAACTGTGTACGACTACGTCCATTGCAAAATATGTCAACGACTAAAGTCATACAAGCGGCTCGTAACATGCACACATACAGTGACATACGCGCAAGCACACATGAACCACTAAACTTTATGGCTTTATTATATAACGTATGTTGTTTATTGTCGTTCCATTTTAACATAAAAGCAGTCATATATTACCAAAGCCTGTGTGTGTGTGTGTGCGTGTGTGTATTTTTTCTCCTGTTCAGCTGTTCATGCTTTGAAACTTACTTGATATACTGCAATTTTACGTGGTGCATATTTTAGGAGGCCCGTGTAAAACACGTCATTACATCGCAACGACTGTTCAACAACATTATAAATTACCTCAGAGTACCTCACTCTTTCCCTCTCTGATGTGTGTATGTGCGGAGGGGAATTCATCAGACAGGTGACATTGCAATATTACTACCTACCTGTCCTCTAATTACTTCTATCACACACCAGTTCTTGTAATCATAATTAATAACTAGTAAGCATACGTGCTTGGCTATTTTACATGTGTCCTGCACAAAAATCTACTTCATACGTTGCCAAATAAATTAACATCTTTCGTTTCTCGTTTTTCAGTGAATTACTCCCAAGTACTACACGATTCTGTCATGTAATATTCCGTGTAAAAATCCACTAACCGCAAGTGTTGAATACAAAACAGCTGCTGTTGCTGTTGGTTGGCCACTACAGCTCTGTATGTACAGGTTAGTTGGCTTGCTACACATGTGCTAATTCACAATGTGCAATGGACGATGTTACGTCAGACACGGTATTCCTGTGTCTGTGTGCACAACGTTACGTTAATGTTAAGCGGTGAATCTTTGTGGCTCTGCTAGTAAATCAACATGATGTACGACGTTCCGAGTCTAGGCAACCGACGCGAGTGAAAACGATATCCGCGGATATTATGCCAAACGCATAAATAAGTCATGGGCTGTGCGACGCGGCCCCAACACACTACGTTCAACCCTCGCGCGTCTCTCTAATTAATGACTTGCACGTTGCGAACAGGTGTCCAGAGGACCTTGACCACGTACATCTCCATGGAAATACGAGGGCAATTACCGAATCTTACAAGGAATCCGATGTGATTTTCTATTTCGTTCACGTGAAATCCATCCATGTTAGAAGTCGATGTAGAATTCTACATTGCGCTTCTCCTCCTTGCATGAGATGCCGACCCTGGTGTGTATGTGTATCTCTCTCTCTCTCTCACTCACTCTCCCATGTCTGTGTTCGTGTTTAGTTCTCTCTCCCGATGTTATTTATACGCACAGTGCGATAATTTAAGTGACGGCGAGTGTAATAATTCTGTAGCCAATCAGTGGGTATGTCCACACCGTTAATATTTATGAGCCGTGTCCGAGTAAACTTTATAAAGTATACTTTAGTGCGGTGCCAAATTAAAAATAGTTAGCGTTTTAAATGCATGAATAATGTAAGCGATAAATCAAGAGTCGCGGCTGCAGCCTGCTCATGCATCACAATGTTCACCGGTCTTCTGAACATTGTGTGTGTGAGACCCACGTCGCACGATGATGACGTGCTAGCTTGAGGGTCATTGTTAGTTGTTACACTATGTCCATGTCAGATGTTATATAGCCATGATATGACAGTAGTACTTACTGATCATCCACACAACCCATTCCTCCAACCTGTAGCCAAACACTGCGAGTACAATCGTCATTTATAATAATCTACCATTCTTCGGAAACCGCCCGCAAATTAATAACGAAACGTCAAACCAACAAAGTGTTCAAACAGAGCCCAGACACAGACAGACAGACAGACAGATGGATGGATGGATGGTTGGCGGTGCTATGTTCCATGGCATATACGAGTAGAAAGTCTAACATGGATGACGTAGATTAATGACCGTGATTGTGTTGTATCGTCGAGCCGACAGATATTAACTTATTACGGCCCGTAAATCAGGCGGGCAGGGTGCTGATTATCCAATTGTTTCCGTCGGGCGAGCGGCGGTCTCGGTGGCCTTTGCCACCCTGATAGACCCGTCCAGCCAAGGTAAGGAGTCTATGCTTCTATACCTTGCTGCACATAAACTTGGTCACGACTAGTCGCCGTGTGCAGTGCCGTACAACCGCGGTACTACAACCGGTAACTTATATGATATATAGCGAATGTTATTCTATAAAGCTGTACGGTACACCTGGCCGTATGTTATGCTCAGCGTGTAAGAATTATTATGTCCGTATTGTACTGTGAAGACAATGCAAGCAGCGGGGTTCACACCCATAACCTGTCTCCCTCTCGCTCGTTCACGTCTCCGCGCATTACCAAACAATGCGTTTATGCAGCGCCATAATCGTAAATCATGTTGCAAATAAAGCTAATCATAAATTAACCATCAAACTCTCATAATCACATCAGGGAGGGGTACCATGCAGTGTTGAGGAGAGCGAGAGGAGTAAGTTCATTCCTTCGTGACACCCTTCAGTACAGACTATGTATGAATCCCATCAAATCTACCGTCAAGGGACACACACATATCTATTTGAAAACTAGGGGAGTTCAATATGAATTCACACAGTAATAGCGGATGATTTCATGCTCCTTACATGCCATTTAGACCATGCTATGCTTCCATTAACAATTTGGAAATACATCCAAACCAGTATCAATGATCTTCTAGATTATTTCAATCCTGTATCATTCTTTCTTCTCGTTATTGTTACTGATGTGGTATAAATCTCTACTCCCTGATGTTTGTGTGTTGTTAGTTCCTTGTATTCCACTGCGGCGCGATGCTTGCTTGTTGAATGGCAACGCGTAAATTTAAAATCCAGACAGCGGGTAATGCTTTCAACCGCGAAACACATAATAAAACACCGCCGAGGTTAAAATGGCGTCATAGATAAACGAAACATTTAAGCACTTTACCAGCGGAAGCTATTAACTCGAAACATGCAATGGAAGCGTTTGGTCGGTCTGCTCGTTCGTTTGGTCTCACCACCCTTCCTCTCTCTCCGTCTCTCTGTGTCTCTTCCGTTCTCTCTATATCCCTTTATGTTCACGTGTGTGTGTGTTGTGGCGACGACCATGTCAGCAGTCGTGCCAACTGCTGTTCTGTGGCTCAGTGTGTGGTTTTTGCTACGGTCCGATAGGCTAAAGCTAATTTTACACGGTCGCGTAAAATGTGTACTTCATTTGACACTCGTAGCTCGTAGGCTGGCCAGGTCCATTGGAAAAGTGCTGTATCACTAGTTGTTTTACTTAAAAATTTAATTAAACTCTAATTACAAACCGTACTCGATGTTCCTTTGTTAAAGAATCCGGGCTTGCAATTATCTGTACGAAGCTGGTTAATGAACAGACGATATAAGGCTATCTAGTTTCCAACAGAATGTGTCCTGAGTTGACTCTGTCTGGATACAACCCTGTATGTACATGCTCCAAGCGTGTAATGTCGACTAATGGATTCGTGGACATCGTGTTGTTTCGCTGATGACCGCGTGCTCTGAAAGGAAGGAATAACTCATCGCCAGTTGACGTAACACACATGTGTGTTCCGTTCTAGCCAATCTTCTGCCCCCACACTCACACACATTCACCTATACATATACATACATACGTCTGCAGAAACAGAAAGCATTGTCATGTCATTTCCGTTGGCATGCCAGTGAAAGTAAATGTGGCCAATTTATATCCCAATGTATATTTGTAAAAAAACACCAAGCGCTAACACACACACAGCGAGAAAGATGGATGGATAAACTTAAAACTTGAACCTCGACTGGTGAAAATATATATTCCTCATCCGGTCAGATGAATGGCTGTGTTCAATGTGAGAGATTTTTCAATTTGCCACGCGGATCTAGCTGTTTGCTGTTGTTGTTGTTGTGGCAGAGTTAAGAAATGTTGGCACATTATCCCCAAGCATACTGGTACGATATGCTTAACACTTAACAAAAGACACTCCACTTGTCCGTGGTCGTAGAAAATACCAAGTACAACCATCGTAAACTATGCTATCTATCCAGTAAAACATATCTAAACGTTCTCCTCGTACAACAGGACAGGTATGTGCCCACGTATATCGTGTGCCAGCGCGGGAGATTTATATAGAAATCCTTGGGGCCGGGGCTGTATCTACTGTGGACAAACTAAACGTGAAGAGATACAGTCTTGGTGAAGCAATAAGCTGGACGTTACAGACCACTTTACAAGGGATCCCGTCGACAAAAACAGTGACCACCACCCACCTCAAGCAGTTTATCAGTGTGCTGTCAGTGGAGCCCACTGTCGGGGTCCATATACAACAACAGCACACGTACTGGTGTCCATGTCTACTGGTGCTGCTGGTGTGTGTGTGTGTGCATCCTTGAGCCAGAGCGAGCTACCACTACTGTAATATGTGCTCGGCCCACACACACGTACCTGTATGTTAGTTAGTAACGAATAGATTAATCCCGTAACCCAACAGAATGATCACATCAACACCAGCGAGGTGACAGCTTGTGCGCAGGTAGATTAAGGTGACATAACACGTTTACCATGGCTACTGATGGTTGAATCCAACCAACACCTCGTAAATACACATCACAATAAGAACTCAACAACAGTCACAATCAAACCAACTCCCAACTAGATGAAGTCATCTTTTTTAATTCGCAAATAAATTTATTTGAAATATTATTCATAAACGCGTTGCAAAGAGTTTAAATGACAGAAATTAATTAACGTTTGTCGGTATAAATGGACGTTAATATATATTCAGACGTCTCTCTCGGATGTCAATAATTAATTAAGAAAGAGAGAGAATTTTATTAAAATCAGCGTGTGCATCATTCTGCAGACTTGGCGACAGTAAACAGTTTTCTCTAAGTGGACGAATAACTCAAGTGGATTGTTAGTTATAATTCGGTGTTGAGAGAGTTTGCAACCGAATCGGCGGCCATTTGTAAATGTCATTAACACCACGCTACGGCCGTTATAAATTCATGCGAACAAATATTTCCGATCATTCGGCGCCGTAATAAATGAGCTCGTTGTCGAGTTAATAATTTACTAGCTACTGTTGCTGTGTGTGTGTGTGATGTGATGACAGTTGTCCGTTCCATGATGTTTCCATCCTGTTAACTTGATATGTATGCGCGCATGCGTACAATCTTCTTATAAACTCACTGTGCTATGTGTAGTTGGTTAATCATTTTTATATAGAAATGTTTCGGTAAACAAATATTTTAGAGTGCGGCAACTATCAAGGACCTCCGGGTATCGCTTAATTAAAGAAACGAACTGTTTGAAACTCAGACAGACAGACAGACAGACAAGACACATGTACAAGTGTTTGTATAAGTATATAGGTTAAAGTATAATAAAGTCTGTTGAGTTATGTTGCCTTTCAAACATCGTACACCTTTAATTAGTTGTAGCAGGAGCAAGCTGACATTTATGAAGGAAACCTGTATAATAACGTCCGTCGCTCAGACAGTATCGGTAATTAATGACGTGTAAATTAAAAGCCTGTAGCCGTACCTGAAAGATTTCACCGACGGGATATGCAAATGAGATACACTGTATCTCTGTCTTATTCCTCGTTACACAAATGTATATACATCTCACTCTGTTCCTGTGTAGCATAAAGGTAAGCATCTTTGTCAACGTCACATGGATGACAGAGACTTGTACATATTTTATATAAAACAACACACAACTAATTGTCAGTTCTGTCATTCATTTATCAGTGTGCGAATACATAACACATACAGGAGGTATTCTTCAACGAATTCTCTCATCTTTTCCAGCATATGTATGTATGTAGATATCTCATAAACAGTACTCACCTTCAACTCAGGATTATTGACACATATAGCAACATCGTTAACATATTTGCTATCGCTCGTGCTAACCAACACATATATAGCAATAAAACCGAGTATTTAAACTTGATATCATCATTCATTATCACCTTGGCTTGGTAATAATCTTAGATCTTTTACTTACTTTTCCATAT
>JAGJTL010000176.1:681795-699441 GCA_022063505.1 Calosoma granatense
GGCTAGATAATTAATAGCAACCGCTTTTTATTACATATTTAATTAATATTATCTGTGACAGTTTAACAGAATAGAATTACCATATTTTATTATAAAATTTTGCATATTTTTTATTATAGGCTATTAGTCAATGTTGTAGGTTTAACTATAAAACATACATGTGTATGTGTGTGTGTGTGTGTATTTTTTAAACTGTCATTAAATTAATGGACATATGTCAGTTAACAAACATGACTTCATGTGGGCCGGTGTATAATGTTATGTTTACAAGTTGAACACTGTATCTTGGTTTTCCCGTATTACATATTTTATTTTACTCTAATATTACCCTTAAATATAAGTATTAAACAACACTACATTTAAATTGCTACATCCACCAGTGTAAATATCTTGTGGTAATATTGTTTGACAACCACTGGCATAAAACAGAGTCAGTTATTTTTCTTCGCACACCGCTAGCGGGCAAACGGGGAAGAGCTACAGTTAAAGTGATTTATCCGTTAACAGATAAGGTAAAGTCAGACGTTCCTTGTGATAACGTCAGTGGTACGCTTCACGACACGAACTTACGCGAATGCTACAGCTTGCTAATATATGTATGTCTGTATGTGTGTGTGTACTGGTAACGGATCAGTTACTCGACGGCATAAATTAAAACATTCACACACACACACACTTGGCTACAACACTGGCCGCCGCAACACGATGAAAACAGATAAATCTAATGGTAGAACTGTGTACCGTCATAGACCAGTACTTGTTGTGTGGTGAAGCACAACATACTTTCAGGTCTGACTCGTTCACTAACAGCGACAGTATGAACAGTAAACAGGCTTGGCTCATGGAGTAAGATGCAGCAGCAAGGATACTAGAACATTGTGCATCCACAATATCTACTAACTTACGTGGCCACATTAAATAAATCCAAGCAGAAGAAGACGAAGAAGTTGATAAAGTTTTAAAACTAAGACTTGAAGGGGTGAACCACAACGGTGATATGTGGCTGCTGCTGGTGTGTGTGTGTGTTGGTAAAGTTGTGGCACGGAATTATTACACGCGCTCCTACACGGCTCGGTTGCCCGGCTCTTTCCTGCTTTCTCGCCGGCGCGCGGCGAATTTATGATGCTGTCATATTTCGTAAGTTGCAAGCCGGTAATTCCTAGGTGGGAATTTATTACAGCACCATCCCGCTAGGCCCATTAATCCTCTGCTGTTCGACCGCCACCAACACCACTACCATCGCCGTCAACCATCGCACGAAGGAGCCATCTTGTCACCAGACCGTATAAGACTTTTACAACAATCACACACATACGTTTCGTTTTATTCATTAATTGGTGAATCCTTTTCAAGTAGTAACTTGCTAGTACTTTTGTTATCAACCAGCAATAAATATGTCCAGTTACCACCACAGGCCTTTGTACTTCCCAACAGACATACTTGATACAAAGAACGATTATGAATAACGTTATCTGATTGTGATGAGGTTTACAAAACATAATGTGCAATGGAAATGCCCACTGTCCACAAAGCTTGTTAAATCATACACACACACACTCACACACACACGTACATACGGATGTGAAAATCATTCAAACATACATGCTTCCAGGCCTTCTGGATGCTATATATTATACGAACATAATAGAGCACAATTACGCTGAAATCTAGAAGTTGTCCCCAAGCATCGTACAATAGGCTAATCGCTGTAAATCAAGTTAATGTGCATTAGCATATTATAATGCTAAATGATGGCAGTAGAGGTGACCGAGACCGCCAGCAGGAGGGAAGGAGGACAGGGTTGTATTCAGGCACAGGCCGTGTAGAAAACAGAGGGCAGAGGTCGGTCTCTCATACACAGGCCAAACATACAATGGGCCGACCGCTGCCGTCACTTGAATCTGACAAAAGACCAACGGAGCGAATTAACGGAGGAATATAAAGCCTGCAGGGACACATAGACAGAATGGGATAGATGGATGTGTGCGACCGTTGTACATAGTAAATCATCACTCACAACTATAGGAGTATATAGTGCAGTCAGGCCTAGCCTGATAATCCGTCAGACCCCAGAGAAGAATGTTTGCGGTCAGAGAAAGAAGAAAATGTTTACTTAAATCATCCCCCTGTTGTCAACTGGTTCATTCCGGCATTAACACAAGTTTCCAATTCTTGACGTTATTGTCAACAAACTCACTTCGGAGAGATCAACATGAGATTGAGCTACGAACCGAGGAATTATTCTCATTAAATTGGAGTAAGTTATTTAAACTCCACGTGCAGTGTGAAGTATTATATAATTACATGATGTAACATATTTCATACTAGCCTGCCAACTAACTCTTCAAGGATTATAGAGCATGATCCAAAGTACACACACACACATGTGTATATATATATGAGACATACTTATACGCAATTGCCCAGTACATTAATAAAAGTGTTACCAACATACAAATCCTTATTTATGACGAAGCATAAAACTAAAATTAGTTTTATTATACAGATATACGGCCGTAATTTTATCAACTAATGTAGGTATTTAAATTACGCGCGGTGAATGTCGTGAATATAATTTCCACGTGCAATAAAATTATAAAAGACTATCAAAATTTTATGCGACAGGAGAGGCGAGAGCAGAAACACACACAACATGGTCAGGAGTTAGCAAGCCAAGGCCAGTGACCATGTACATGTTACTCTACTAGCAGTGTTGTGCAGTTCGATACAGTGGTGACTGATTATCAGAGAGTACACACAGCAAACAACACATATTAGAATATTTAGAGAATAATTACAACTAGAACATTGCCCTGGGTGTAGAGTTAAACCACAGTTGCTACTAGTGCTGCTGTCGTTGTAAGTCGCGTCACGTCTCACATTCCTCCACTTGGACATCCGGCGGCGGTGCAGCGTCCCTTGATTTCTTAGCGGCATTGTTCCGCTGTCGGCCGTTACTCAATCAAGGGGCCGCGCACGCGCTGTGACTCAACAATCACCCGCTGATCCTTGACTTCCATCATCACTGTAAACGTGACACATGTCCATGCAGAGCGCGGCAGTTTCCTGCTTTTTATAATTTTCGGCAATGATTCTGTTTGAAATTCATGTACAGCCAATCATCAACCAAGAATCCCTTCGTATTATTGAATCAAAAGTTGTTTATAAATACCTCATCCATTTGTATTCTCCTTCAGATATTCTTGCGCAGGTATGTTTAATCATATCAATCTACGTTGTGCACGTCCAGATATTTATGTATCCTCCTCTATGCTCAGGCCTCTGTTGTACTTAACGGACATTATCATTCCTAAAGTGAACTCTAAACGTTAGCGGAATGGTTCCTCTTCCATGTACGATATTATCGTATCGCTGGGTCTGTCCAGTACTGTTGCTGCTGTTGTTGCTGCTGACTGCTAGCTGCTGGTATGTGAAGTGTTGTTGTTGCATTGCCCCGCGTGTGTGTACAATGTTCATTGCTATGCGAGCAGGGCGCTGTATGTTCGCCTCCGCCTCATTCATCAGTCAGTCAGTGGCCGCGCCGGTTGTGTTTATCTTGCGCCGCGGTCCCGCATCAAAACACGTGCTTTGGAAGGCGGTCACGTAGCTACACGATTTCCATTGTATGTAAAGCGGATACGGACGCTGCATATAGCTATATATATACATACATACATACACTCTGGTCTACAGAGAGAGAGAGAGAGAACACTTTACTTCGTAGGGTGACCTCCCAACACGACACCACATGATAATTATTCAAACACTAGAGTTAATCGTGCGTAATCGTGGACACGGTGAGGACCGACAATGTGATACAATCGACAACAACACCAGCTACCCACATACACTGAACCAACCAAGAGACTTGTTGTAGAAAATATTCTATAGTTTGTTTACCAGGCCATATAACCTACCTATATGTATCTGTCATATGGATGTATATGTATGTATGTATGTTCGTTATTGATTCCTCGTGTTAATTACATCAAGTTCATTCTACACTGTGTGATGGACAGACAGTGAAGGACATTTATTATGAACGTAATGCTAATCAACATAATGAAATTGATTGCTAGCTGGCTGGATGGTTGGCTGATTGTGTACCATACACATACGTACATACATATATACGTACACTGCCACTAGTGACTGCTGTTGTTACTGATCGTATCATCGGCAGCATCATGATGGTGTGCCGCTGCGAGAACCATGAGATCGAATCATTAATCATTCGAACGCGTTCTTTATTCATTTCGGAATTGTAAATCATTTGCCAGCATGAATATTCATGACTGAGAACGGGGGCCGGACGGACTGACTGTACGCTTAGTACTGATATTCTCCACCGCTGGGCACTGGCGCTGCTGCTGCCGCTGCTGGTGCTGTTGTTTGTTATTTACATTCATTGACATACGATATGTCATTTTCACGAATTATATGTTAATTATTCAGTTATTCGTGTTTTAGTTTTTGTCACTGCGTGTGTTTACATAATTGGTGTGTTGTATTAATTAATACTAATAAAGGAAGGGGACAACGTGATGAAAATTTCATGTGTTCTGATGAATAAGCCAGCTCTCTCTCTCTCTCTAAACTTGTATTTCTCTCTCTGTCTGTCTGTGGGCCAATTAAAATAATTATAAATCAACAGCCGCATGTGACGAATTAAGGCAAGATTGTTATTATAGATATGTCAAGGTTTTGGTGTATGACCAATTTTCACTATATCTTCAATTTTTATTATCTTTAACTACCTATTTTACTCTTGTAGGCAATCATTTCATTTTTAAACTCGGTTTACACTGTTCAAGACACGCGGTAAGCGGCTTTGAACGCTCGCTGCGCCTCGTTGCTGGTTTAAACGCTTCTGTACGTTGTACATCAACACACTGGTGCTGCAAGTCTTGGCAAGTAACGTCCGTACGTATGTACGTCACAGTGTTGACACTCGGGCACGGTCTGACTATGATAAATTAGACGTGGCGCAGCTGCTGACGCTCCGTTTCAGTTATTCAAACTTTCCTGATGCGACTTCCGTTCTCAATTACCATCACACACTGACATTATTCGTATTTTGTATTAATGAGTTTATCTAACAACCACAATGACAACGGACACTTGAACCACAACCAGTGTGTGTCGACACATAAACTAGACTCTGTGTATGTCATTGTTCCCCCGGCATGCAATGACGCGGGCCAATGATTTAATGAATATCCATCTGTCACTCAACATCACACGGAGTAAATCTAATTTTTCCGCGCATCAGGCGTCAAATAATTGCTTTCTATTTACGTCAGACCCGCGGATGTGTTATCCGGTCGACAGACCAAGGCACCCTATGTAGTAGCTGTCCAGTTAACGCTATCCGACGGCTGACCATCACCAGAGCACACACACACACACACACACATACATGGTGAAGGCAAGCAGAGCGCATCATGTCAAGTTGCTGAATCCATAATCAGAATGTTGTCAGTACCAATCCCTACGGAGCTCCAGCCGTCACGTAGATTGAATTTTTACTTCCATCTCGGCTGTAATAGGACGCCGCGAGCGTTCCGAACATCACCACCACATCGTCATAGCGCTGCTGCTGCTGCTGTTTTTATTTCAAACTCGTAGTCTTCTTCTACTTTTCCCGTCCGCAATCCGATTATAACATGTACGTGTGTGTGTGTGTGTGAGTGCGCAGTTATTAACTAATTTCGTTTTACTTAACTGACAGGAGTACGCCGCAAGCGAATGGAACTGACTTCTGCAGGTTTATATAGTTTCTGATGCAAGATTTACCATCAAACTTGCAGGTATCTCTGTTTAAATGTGCGGGGGAGATTTGTTCAAAATGGAAAGAGACATGTTATGAATATGATATTCTCGTGTACATATAAGGTAATGAGGATGTTTCTCTCTGCTGCTGTTCAGATTGAAACAAATGGAGTAACAATAACGTATGTGATGTGATGTACATATACATACGGTGTACTCTGTCTAGGGAACTGTCACTAATTTCCCTTCACACGGCTCTCACTCACTCGCGCATCAATATCAATGTTTATATGCAACTATTCTTCATTACGTTGACACTTTAATCGTTCATCTTCGCAACGCGACGGGTAGTTACCGAGTCAGTCATTATTCATTCAATTGAATTTGTGTACCAATCCAGTCATGCATATACACACACTGCTCACTTGCTCGTTCGTTGAGTTGAGTTGCCTGTCAACTATACTCTGTATGTATGTGTGTGTGTTTGAAACTCTAGTGACTTTATTTACGCTGTTACAGATTGTTGATTAGATATTGTCACGCTGACTCTCCAACGCTGCATGTGGAAAACGTCACGAAAACAAACCGCCACGTATCAGGCGAAATAAATTTCACTTGGCGGACAACAACACGACATCGGCACCGTGCCACTGAACTCTCACACCACCACCAGCACCAGCAGTGGTAGTGGCAATACTAGCTACCACGGTCAGTAGGAATTAGTAGCGCTACGTCGGTGTAATAAAATTACAGATTAACCCACGAATCTGCAATCAGATACACGGCACGGCATCCTACACTCACTAATCTACGTACACACTCGAGTAATATATGAGCCTTTCATATAGTAACTGCACACACAGTAGTAGCAGGCAACCTTACACTCACATTATTAACAGATTCATCAAACATACTCCACTAGCACCACTTATTATACGTCCTAAATCATAAGCCACAGAAGTATGCAAGATTAGAATCATTTAGCTTTAGTCTTAATTCCATAATTCACTGGTTTATTAATTATAATTTTATTCCACTTTGGAGCGAATAAAGAAATGTTGCAAAATTACCGAGTTTAGATAATGATAAGTGTAAAGCGGGAATGAACTGAAACGTTCCGAGTGCAAGTACCAATTTACACGTAAACTAATACCAGTTGTACACGCAGCTTTATATAATATATAGAGATAGTCATCTAACCGCAATCATACACTCGTCTCACTCTAACCCATTCAACACACACACACTGTGTTGGCTATGGTTTGTTCAACAGCCGGCTTCATAAACACACGCAACGTGACAATCTTGACAAGTCGTATTTTCTCCTATTGTTCGCTAAAAGAATCCTTCACACACACACACACAAGCTGAGGCATTGCTGCTGGTAAATGGTTACAGTTTGACAGGCTCTGTTTACAGCTGTCATGTTCACAATAACTCACAAATAACATACCGGTCCGACCATAGATTTCATGATGAATACCTTAGTGTATACGAGTATGTATAGCTGTCGATGGTTCGATAGTTAGTTCGGAAAATGTCAGTTCCCATTGTGGTCGTGGCGCAATGATTTCTTCACGGATGACTGTACGCACGCAACATAATCGACTGGATGGATGGATGATATGATAGTGATCATACATCGAATGGATAATAATAATACATAGTCACTACAAGTTACTATGTATTATTGACCAACGTAGCCAATCCATGTCAGCAGCCACTTCTCTGATCCACTGCTGGATAAAGATAGATGAGACGTAATTACGAATATGACAAGACCATATACACTTAACATATCATTTCAAATGTCAGTCACATTATTACAAGCAATACTTTTAGCAAGAATTACTTGTCACTCCCGCAAACATATGTTCATGTTTGTTTGAAGTTTAAATTTCCTGTAAAATATAAATATTTATCATTATGTTTTTATTTCAGGAAATATATATATATACATATATATGAGATTACACGTCGAAATATTAAACACAAGCATTACATATTACAATGCATATCATAAGTTATAACATATTGTACTATGACTGGATATATTTGTAAGTAATCAGCCTGTCATATAAACATGATGCATGTGAAATGTAGGAAGAAAAAAACGTTATAATATACGATATTCATGGCAGTACATAACTCGTTTATAAATTGCATCGTTGCTATATATTGACGACCTATAAAAATGTCTAGATAACATGAAATAAACTGTTATTTATTTATCAATGCCGTATAAAATACGATGCAGATAAAACTATTGAACTGTCATAAAGCTATTGGTATCATTGACAGACTGGGCCGAGTGCATTAAATAGCCGCCATGTTGTTTTGTATTGTCCGCGTGATGCATTCTGGGTAACAGTTGGCCTGTGTCCAAAACTTGTATATACAGGTTCCAGTATAATACGTTGTTACCGTATACCTGTACAGTGGAAGTGTCGGACAGCTGAACTGGTGTTAGAAGTAGCTGCTACACATGATGATGGAAGGTGCATGCACTCGTCGACATACTTCAAACGGACAGTGAAACAAGCCTAGTACACACGATACAACATATACTGTAGTTCACATAACCATCTACTAACAACCAGTTTCATTACTATGCTTCGTAAATCTTCTTCACGTTGGAAATATAATTTTAAAATCAATCATCTCGACAATATTTATACATTCTCACAATATAGACGAGTATCTTCACCTGTTTGTTGTTTATTGTACGGTGTAGATCCACCTTTACCGTGTTGTGCCTAACGCTCTCCGCACGCTGACGACATAATTACATAGTTTACACACATCTAGTGATTGTAAGCCGCAGCTACACGGCCAATGTGAGAATAACACGGTAGTAGATTCACATTGCGCCACAGCACAACACAGCGGCGGTGTATATACACACTTATATGTGTACGTGTAATCAATTAAATCTAACGCATTATAAAACGCTGTTAATGTTGACCAAGCCTGACAGCCGCACAAAAAACCCGGCCGTCACGGAAAAAGCAACTCGTTATCTTGAGCAAAATCTGCAGGAATATAGTCATCAATCATTTCTACTGAAAGCCAACAGAGTGCTAGAGGTAGTTTGATTAGCGGTATATCATAAATATGGAGAATGAATCCGATTTTAATTACAGCTCGAGAGTTGAAAGAATGTCAGCAACGAATACATGTACAATTAGACGAGCATTGAAAGAGATTTCAACTTGACTCACGACGTGAATAACATCTAAATGCATGGATGGATGGATGGATGGATCATTAAAGTGTATGACCTTCTGCCAAACGGTACCACTGCCAATTATATTCACACTGACCGAATTATTTTTATCTCATGTGTGTGACCTTTGCGCGAACATTTGTAACACATTGTTGTACAGCGTAACAACGCTTAGTGAATTAGTTTAAACAGTTGGCAATCATGTCTACAACGAATTGATGGACATTACAATGGCGTACATTCATAATAAAATACAGCAAAGTATTATTTTCCTTCTCTCTCTGTGTGTGTGCGTTTATGCATACACATGTAAAAAGTAATAACTCTTGGACTGCCTCTTAAAAGCATCATCTCAAACATAGCAGCCGGGTTCGCGTTACGAGTTTGTTTTTCTGAGCATAACAATCGTAAAACGTTCATCAAACGTCTATATATCTCTCGACAAGGATCGTTCGACTTTCACGAAATATGCTCGTTGTTCAACGGCAGCAGCAGCAGCAGTGGTGGCTCGTCGTCGCCGGGGTACATGAGCGGCGCGGTATGGCGGACAGCCAACGAGTTAGATGATAGATTTAGATGGTAACAGGTGTCGGAACTGGTGCGGAAAGTATCATATCTCTCTCTCTTGCTCGCTCTTATAGTGTAGATTTACTCGCCAGTGTCGGGCGACGACGACCAGACATGAAATTACTTGTGAGACGCGCAACGTAATTCACATCTCTCTCCGTCTCTCTCTCTGTATGTCTTGTGTCGCACATGTAAAGTGCTGACACGCACGTACACAGATGTACACATTTGCCAGACATTTTATTCGTTCTTCCTAACACTGAATTCCAATGCAAGTCTCTTGTTTAAATTGCTAAACTAAAATACAGTGTGTTTTCATTGCAAATGTGATACATACTCTGTGAGATGGATATATAATATAGAGTCATAAAATAGTGGAATTTATTTACGAGGCTGGCATGGTGGTTGTGAATCTTGTGTAATTCGTACGCCGGCACGTCGTGTAATTATGAAGATATATGGAAGCAGCGAGGAGGAGAAGGTTCGCCCCGTTGTCGTTTTCCATTGGTGCGCGCGGGGCCCCGTCTGTACTGGAGCTGGCCGACTCCAGTCGTGTAGATACGCGTCAGTGTAACGAGCCTGTTATTATCCACAATAACAATCAGTAGGATATGTGGCCGTCAAAGAGCGTGTTCTAACAGCATAATGACTGCCCATCATCCAATTACCTGCCATCATCAATCCTCTAACCGGACCGGTTACAGGTTACATGTACATATAGACTTGTTTTTTCTTTTCATACATACATGCCAACAACATAGAACCGAAGCTAGCTCGCGCACACACATACCGACAGCTTCTGCAATTAATCATATCGAGAGAGAGAGAGGACGTTAGTTAGTTAGTCAGGGGTCACGCACGCGCATGCGTACACGCACATCTCATCCATCTTGCCCCATACGTGAACTACGCTACGCGGTATTCAAATTGAAAAACTAATTAAATTGTCCTAATGACACAAACATACACCAGATATTTGTTTAATTCTACTGCAAGTATTCATAATTTCCACCTGGAAGTATTTTTATAAATTTTCCTCGCCCATTAAACATAATGAACGGTGATTTGTTACACAAATGCGCTTGTTTATTCCATAATACCGATGCCAAGAAACAGACTGCATATTCACGTGTGTTTACTGTGAAATCGATGGCAGCTATTCACAGCTCTGACCGATATTTATTGTACATACAACCATGTATCCGTATACATTAATAACCATCAACCTCCTTGCTTTATATATTTTGTCACAGTGACAGAGAAAGATGTCATTTTTTCCACACAGATATAACTAAATAAAATGCTTACTGATTTAATACATGTTTGATGAAATAACAGCTTAAAGAACAGACCAACACAAGTACGAAATGAAAAGATTTATAACCAAGAATCATCTATTTGAACGTACATGTAACGTATTTTAAACTGATCGCATTTTTATGATCCATTCCAGCATGTTCCAGGCAAAAGTTGCCGTGTATAAAAGTACCGTGATTTATGTAGCAGAAAATATTTATAAACAAAAATATAGATAGTTACTGTATGATATATTTATGTGCGGTGATGGCGGTGGTCGTTTTCCATTCAGTGTAGTGGGAATATCTAGAAAGCACGACACACGAGACAGCACCAGCAGCAACAGCAGCAGCCACCGAGTAGTCTGTAAGTAAACTGACTCCGGACGGAAATTCAAGCAGTGATATATGCGGCAGATAGTCGTGCTGTGAGTGCCATCCAAACCATCGCCACTTCAATCTGAATCGCATTTGCGGCTGTACAAGCAGCATCATGTGTGTAAGGAGAATATGCATACACAACGTTATCTTATCGGCTGGCAACAACGACGAACCTACAAACGACAACAACCAAACAGCCAGTTCATTCGACCATGCCTAACTTCTCGTTTCTTCTGATTTATTGTGTCGTAAAAAAGGTTATGAACTTGGAATTTCATTTGAGAACGAATGAGAGAGATCTGACTGTGCAATTTATAATGATTGAAGGCTCTCTTCCATGTATTATAATGTTACCTTCGTAATTAACGCAGAGGAATTCATCTAAAAACTCTACTCCGCCTTCTCGTTAACAATTGTTTCATATACAAAGATCATTGCCACATAATCACCAGCGTTAATTACCATCCTTATGCATCATAGAACAAAAAAATCCTGACGAGAAGTGTGAAGGAAATATCTACACACTCTGTGTGTGTGCGTGTGTGTGTGCACGTTGTTAATGAGCTAGAGAGTCGAGATCATTTAGAATAGCCACAAGTGCTTAATGTGTTGCAACGAGACACGTTGCCAGTTCACAAATCTGGAATAGCGCGTTTTCAATTAACAGTCCTCGAGAGGAACGTCATCAGTTGTTACATCAGTGCGCTAGTAGAGTAGTAATAGTGTGAACTGAACTGAACTGATCTCGTGCCGTGCGCGCACACACACACACACACACACACACTCACTGTCTGTAGCAAGTGATGAATGAGTGTATGACAGGCACAGGTGATCCATCATCTACGAGAGATTGGACGATGGCATGAGGAGGTCACTGGCTGGTAATTTATCATTCGCGGCTTCGCACCCGTTCCGTTCCTGTCGCTGCGTCCCGACGTCCCTGTGTAACCTGTCTCTCGCCTGTCTTGCTCCGCCTGGCGTCGCGCGGAGCGACGTGGCGCGTCTGTTCACGAGATGGAATTATCTAGCGGAGGTGACAACCTTTTCCAGCTTAGAAACTTATTACGTACACACTAGCATCAAATGTTCTACTGGTGAATTTGTCTCTTCATATACAGGGGCGAGATATATGATAATGCCAGCCCTGTACTGTACTGTACTGTACTGGTATCGCTTGGTAAGTGAGTGACTGTGGTCTGTCTGTGTGTGTGTCTGTATATAGTGTTTGGCAACACTGATGTTCACCTGGAGCACATAAATAAACTGGAAATGTCAACGTCTGAAAGGGAAATGCACTATTGATGACTCACGGTTCGACAAGTTAAATACATCTGCTCCACATTCCTGTCACACTGTGCATTCAGAACATTCACAGCGGAGTCTTCTCTCTATAACACGCTGGGCAGGACCGTAACAGTTTCTCTTTCTCTCAATCCATAGTCAAAACAAGAGGAAATAATCTATTTAAATGTCACATCAATCTCTTGAATTATTCTTGCTAGATATTAGTATATGTAATAAGTGTATTTGAATATGATATTGTATTGTAATAATACTTCTAGTAGTTCTTGTTACTAACCCCTAGTGCTGCTGCTGTTGCTAGTAGTTGGGTATGCTATGGTGTGCAGGGACGAGTAGGGGGTAAGCGTTGACAGTGACTTATATGAGCATTTGGCCACCGTGACACGGGGCGTGACAAAGTAGAATAAAGCCAGGGGGATAAAATACGTCAGCATGCCCACCCCGGGATTTCACAGGGCAAACCTCAGGCACAAGGAAACACGTTATTTATAGTCACACGTCCATCCATCCATCCATCCGTCCGTCGCGACGTCCTTACAACATCCACCAACCAACCAGCCAACGACATTAAAATTTAAACAGTCCCATAAAAATTACACAAGACTAGAGAACGACTCGGGATCCGATTGCAACATGAAACTTACATGTTTATATGGGTAGAATAGGTGAGTTAGTATGTTTTGCTAACAACACATCACTCTCAACTACATTCACGGTATCTATCTGTGTATGTTGGTGGACGTTTGTAAAAGAAAATAAGAAAACGAAACGTTCTTTACAAGTTCAGAAGTACATAGAATCCGTTTCTCCATGTCTAACTGTGTCTGACTGTGTGTGTGTGCTGTATAGCTCCGTTTTATTCATAGCTGGATACCAATAACACTTAAAGTATGATAAATTGGAAGAATAAAATTTATAAGGGTTAGAGAAGGAAATAGCAACTAGCGTGAAGAATAAATGATATATAGACCATGCATTATTCATCACAACGATCTCATATTTCACTTCCGAAATAGAGAAAAATAACAGGGAAATAACTTTACTGGTGCTATGGTGCGTCCATGGACGTCTCGTCAATGGTAGGGGAGTGAAATTATTTTAGCAAGAAAATAAGATATAAACTAATATTGTTTTCTGTTAGATGATAGAGGAGAATAAGACAGTTCTGGATGATGACACAATTGTTACCGGTAGCTGTCTTGGATAACGCAGCCTTGCAGGCTATATAATGCGATATGCTCGCTGGTTATCACAAGTTTGACAGAAATAGACACGTTCATACATCGTTAATGACAGCTCACCCTATCATAGACCATAAACTGTACTACATACAGTCCAACCAACCGTCTATTTGCCTGTCACTCACCCAGCTGAATGTGTCACTTGATATCTGTGCCTCAATTCACTGGCAAATCAATGTACTTCAGAACGAAACATACACAGTGTGTTTACTTGTAGTATAGTAACAGTTAATTTATATCTTAACTTCAGTGAATGCAATGAATATACACGTTTCACATAATACTTTAATGAATTACAATCAAATTTATGCTAAAAACTCGAGACAATGAAGAAATAAAATTTAATGTTTCGTAAAATGAAAACAAAATTAATTTTTTCCCGCATTGAGAATAAAGTTACAGCTTTATATGTATAATAAAATTAATTAGCAATATAATTAATAAACATAATTGCACGAGGCTTACCTTGTTTATATTTTAAATAATTGTATTTTTCAACCACACACTTCAACACAAATGAGTAAATTACATGAATGTGATATGAAAGTGAATTAGCTGATAATGAAAAGGAAGAAGAGGTACATAGATAATCAAGAATTGTAATACTACAAACAAATTTATTATTAAAGCGTTGTCGAAACTCAACATAATATATTTTTACATATATACATTCATCTTTCTCTCTCTATCTCTCGCTTCGTAAAGACGGTTTCGGCAAATAACAAAACTCCGTCTCTCTCTATGTTCATTTATAACTTATTGCCATACTATTTTTATATTATCATATCTCTCTGTATTTCTATATAGTTCACAAATGTTCATGAAACTGATGATTGCACTTAGACACAGTCAGCGAATAGAGTATTTACAATATATTTTATCACAGTAGAGCAAAAACGGACATAATGACGATGTATCTATGTGTGTGTGTGTGTGTGTTGTGTGTATGCCTCGGCCAATTGCATTGGTACGTATCGAGACACATGTGTGTGAGAGTAATGAATATTTGTTGATGATCGATTCAATGTTGCTGTTGTTGTTGTTGATCGTCACGTTTGTCCACAATTCAAGGGTGCACCGCAGCACCTATCCGCTGTCCGTACATGGAGTATGGTGAATAATATGCACCAAGTGCCGTTGGATTGAATGCGCTGTACGGTGAAGCCGCCAGCGAGCCAGGCATCGCGGGCTTCGCATACGGATGGTACCGAGCGGCGGACAGCGGACTAAGAGGCGGGTTAGGGTAGCCGGATGCAGCCCGATGCAGAGCGGCCGACGAGAATAACGAATGCGGATTCAACAGAGCAGAAGCTGAAGAGGTGACGGCAGCAGCCGATGCTGCATCTGCGGCGCTTGTCAAACTGGTATGTGTCCGCAAATGTTGCAGTAATTCCTCCGACGTGCCGAATCTTTTCCCGCAATACGCATCGCCGGCGATCCAATTACAAACGTACGGTCTGCTCAATTGCGGGTAGGCGAGCGACGAGGGTGGCACGGGGCCGGGGGGTACAAGGGACATGGCCATCGCCAGACCGTACTTCTGGTGATCACATTGTGTGCATCCGCTGGGACATGGTCCCGTCGCACCACTCATCAACAACTGCTGGTTGTGCATGCTGAACTGGCAGCCGGTACAGTAGGGATCCTTGCACACGGGCACCAGTGCTTCACCGCCCGACGGTGTCTTCACGCGCGCGTAACTCACGTACGGCCCTGGCGTAGAGGACGGGTAGCCGGCGGCTAACATTGCAGCGTGGTGATGTGAGAACGGGCCGCCGGGAAACGGTGGTCGGAATGCGGGATTCGCATGCTCCAACCCGGGCGGACAACACAGAGCACTTAGCGGTCCACCAAGACCACCAGTCAGCCCAGAGGACAGCGCACTGCCAGGCTTGTATGTGCCCAATGGCACATCCTTCGGATGACCCTGCAGAATCTCCAACCCTGAGCGGATAATAGGACTGGCACCGCGGTTAGCTGACGAGCTAGGCGAAGATGATGATTTATCACCGCCGGCGGTGCTGGCTGAAGGTGTTGTCTTGCCAGCCTCCGGAGCTGGAGTCGTAGAGTTGCTCACGGATGGCGATGTAGATTTACGACTCGGTATACGCGTCTCAGATTTTTTGTCATCTCCGTTCTCGGAATTATGGACACTACCGGCTTTCGACGGAGGACGAACGTCCTCATGTGAAGATCTCTTTGTAATGACGTTACTTTCGTACGGTTTGAAGGCGAGTTTCACTTCCGTCGGACTACTACGCGCCGTGGACTTGTCGGACTTGTCTTTGGCCGATGCCGGAGACGAACGCGTCACGTTATCAACACTTGCACTAGACGATTTTTTATTCTTTTCCAACGGCGAGATCAGCGGCTTGGACGGTGGCGAATCTGCACCGATTTGACTGCATGTCTGAGCCAACAGCGCTAGCGGACTCTTTTTCGCATCCAACTGTAAATAAAAACATGGAAATCAATACAAAAATGCATAGCAAAATAAAAGGAATAAAGCGAAGAGCAAGGGATAGAAGCAAGAATTTCATAATTAAATATAAATACTAACCGTAGTTGGAAGCGGTGATAAGTAATCCGGCTGGATGTATTGGTTCCCATTTGTAGTTAACATTCCTCCACCTTCCAGTACAACCATTTGGAAAATATCCGTTGCAACAAATCAATCTCAACACTGTATCAATCAAACTCCAACAGCACACTATCAAAGTCACTTTACACAATATTATCGCTAGGGTACAAAATGGTACAGAGCACACGAAACAGTTACAGGACAAACACTAGATGTTGTTCACAGAACGAACTATAACGTAATGAGGAACGAAGTTACACTCAACCGAAGTCCGTGCTAGACGCGGCCGGTGCGCATGCTCAGCAAGTGGTGGTGGGGGTGAGGAGCATTGGTGTTGTGTCTATCCCCACCACTCATGACGGACGGCTAGTTGATGTGCCCCCGCCATTGGTGCGGCGCCCCTGTGCCATGACATAGCGCTAATGCTAGACAGGTTTCTGGCTTGTCGGCTGCTGCTACCACCCATGACGCTGGTGAGGATGACAGAACCTCTGTGGCTCTTTGAGACTGTGCCGCCTGCCTTTACAAATGTTGGCAGGCCGATCAGTAGCCTCCCAAAACACCATAGCACTGGAATAACAAACACACATACATCTCCGGCTATAATAATTCCTCCCGTCTGTCCAGCGGACAATACAACAAGGGTTGATGGATAGATGGACGCGGAAAATGACCGAAAACTACTCCTTTTTAAAATTTTGTAAGCTGCTGCCGTTGTTATTCCTCCATGGTCATCTATATTCGTCAGTACACTGACAAGGATTCAAATCTAAATACAATGGTTTCAAAACGAACCGGAAAACATTCCGTCGTCAAGGATAATATAGTGTAATGGTTTATAAAGCTTGTTCATTCTAACAAGTACAGTACATATTACAAATATCATTCATTCTTGTCATATTATATGTAGAACGGAGCTATAGATATAATTTTTATTATTTATAGCGAATTGATTTAGAAATAAATATGTGTACTGTTCAGTTCTATCCATAGATGAAGATATCTGGAAACATATATGTGATGTAATGTAATGTGCTATGTGTTGTGTTGTTGTTAGACAGTGGTTGTGTGTGTGTTGTTGCTGCCTACATATATTTACTAAATGTGTTTTGTCAGAAGAAGACTGTTCGGGTTTATGGTTATGACAGTTGTCACTTTGTGTCGTGCCGACGCGAGTACAGCGGCCCGCCATGGGGTCAGGCAACCGTTCATAAATCATGTCTGGCCGCTTGCTCGACTACTCATCAGTCTGACAGCACACATACATACACACGCATATAT
>JAGJTL010000176.1:718068-730153 GCA_022063505.1 Calosoma granatense
GTTGGAGCTACTCTGTACACGTATTCATACATGGAGAAGCCTGCATCCTTAGCAGAAGAAGACTATATTGTTCTTCCAGATAATAACATATTAACATTGACACAGACAAATGTATGGATTTAGAAATATCTCCTGATATTCAGATTTGAAGACCTCGCTGTCCTATCAACCAATCTTCCCTACGCAGCAATATAGAAATATTTTTCCCACTTACAGACCCCCTCCCAGTTGGAGCAGTGGTAAGTGCACGCCACTGACATTACTGGTGGAAGGTCGTTACCGAAGCTATTCGCACGTCACCGTGTTAAAGAGAACGACCACATAAATAAAGCTGCGAGATCTCATTTCGCCTTTCCCAGTTGATGGTTTGGCTGCTCGTAAAACACCCGTAAATCTAGTAGACTATGAGTGCCATGGAACACCCTCTCTATGCGAGCAGCATCTCATCCATCCATTCCAGAGCTCCAGCTCCAGCTAGAGCTATTCATTTGTCCATCTAGCTATATTCCCTTGTTAACCTGTACATCACCCCATATATACAACACGACAATTTCTCCCCAAAATGAGGGAATAAACATTGCAACGTCAATTTAATGATGTGAAGGGAAGTATTTCCAAAATTAACTGAATTATTCCAAGAAGATTGAAAGGGTATATTAAACTTTAGAGGAAAGTGATTTTCTTCCAGACTGTTCGTTCGGCAGTATATATTATTAGCAATTTAAAAGAATTCCATTGAAATGTACAAACTGTTCGGCTTGTCAAACGTAATTCACTTCTAACTGGATACAAATTCCGGAAAATTCTTTCCAGCTGAGTCATGGGCGAGTCGGTGTCGGTCAAAAGATCGACTTTCAATGAATGAATTTCGTTGAAAAACAATCGTGCAACCGGCAGAAATCATCAAATGTGCCGATGCGCGGCGGAACGATGCAAAAATCCACTTTGGCTTCTGAATACAATAGCGGATTAGATTGACAGTTGACAGGCGACGTTGACAGATGGCAGGCCAAATAAGTATATGTCTTAGCAGCAACAGCATACAGAGAAGCACGACGGATAAGAAGAAGGAGAAGAAGAAATCGGAGAACAGAGACCCGGCGCGTTATGCGCAAGACATGATAAAATATCATCCACGGATTTCAATATATTAGCCGCGGAAACAAAGAATACAACGTAAATAATTACAAATTGATTAATTATGTGTTGGCAATTGTGTAGAAGAAAAAATTGTACAAGCAATTATTATTAATATAGGATTATTTCCTTTTATCTACGGGTGAGAATAACATACACAGAGCGGAAGAGAGGAGGAGAGTGTAATGAACACAAGAGTTTTAATAGCACAAGCACATTACTCAATTAATTACAACTAGTACTGCTGTCATGTGGTTGTTTCTTTTGCAAATTCCTTTCATATTAATGATGCAGTCAGTCACTTGTTGAAATTAATATTAATTTCAAATGTACCTACACACACACACACACACACACGGAGAGATATACATTCTTTTAACATTGAAACAAAGTAAAAACATAAAGATAATATAATGAGCAGCTGTCATCGACACAGGCATTAATCATTGTATGTATGTAACATCAACTAATGATCCGACTACATACTACTGGTCTAATTTCTTCACCCTAAATATACCGTTAACATGTATGTATGTATATAAATGGCATAGTTATAATATATAGTAATATATACCACTCGCTTAGCTACATGTAACTATAAAACCTGCATGTTTATACATGTTTCACAAGCTAATCAACATCATAAAATAGCACGGCTATTGCCGTTCCACTAATTATGATTGAGTTGTTTATTATTTAATTAAAATCTAGACATATATCGATTTACATATTGACGTTAATTTCTGAATATAATCACGGCCATAAAATTTGTTAAATGTACAACACGAGTTTTTCAAGCGATTTTTACCTAACTGTGCTATTCAATTATACATTTTTCTACTAAATAATTTGTTGTTAAATGAATATCGTCATGTAATTATTATAAGTTAATTTATATTATTACTTTCTCCCCTATTAACTTTCCATACGGAGAGCTGCTGTCAGAGATTGAATGCAATATTGATTACAGATAAAAATCGTTTAATAATCCCGATAGCCAGTCTGTAATTACGTAGATTAATTGTCAAACCTTTTATAGCTAAACCACTTAGCTACAATTAAAATGATTACTAACTGTGCCATCGATTAATTAAATGTTGAATATATTGCTGCTTGGCTGGGGTTTATAATAACCTGTATGTATGTATATGTGATGTGTACCTGCTACCATATATAATTGCTGAACGAAGGGGGTATGGTGTATTTTCTTTACAGAATATATTGCGTCCCCATGTCACGAAATGATTTTTACCGCGCGGCTGTTCAACTATCGTTGATATTCAAGGCGTACGTCCGTCTCATATGCGACAGGTATCTTGTTGACGAGATCACAGCGATGCCGCCTCGTTAAAACGCGGTCTGCACAACGACCGTCTTTGATGAATCGGACGGACAGCCAGACGAGATGCCAGCCCAGGACTAAGAAATATTCTCACCAAATTTCCAGACTGAAGGCATCTGAAGAGAGAACATTGTCCAGAAACTTCTAGTCAGAGATTTCTGACCAAATTCCTTAGAATCTTCCAACTTTGGAAGAAATAGAAAAAGTTCTTTGTCTATCGAAATATCTACTTGATACGGTCCTGACTAACAAAGTGCATTGGCGGCATGATCCTGTCCATGTAATATGTAAATATGACGGACGCACTCCAATGCTGTTGCTGCTGTTGTAGTTTCTACTGCTGCTGCGCTTATAGGTATAATGATTTTAAAATTCTCGATAAGCTATCGACGGCTGTATATCGTTGTGTTGAGGCATCTGTCACTTTTATTAGGATTTACCAGCCGCATATATGTATGTGTTGTCAACTGGACATTCATATCGGCTGTCGATCGGTTGGACCAACGGACCACTGGTATCTGGTATCGGTTGATCTTGGTGCTGCTGCTGCTTGTTGTAGTTCTGCATGATTGCCTCTCTGAATTATCCGTCTTCTGTCTCGCTCTGACTGCTGTTCTTTTGGCCGTTGATGGATGGGCGCTGATCGAAGCGACGGATGGATAAAAATGGATGATTAACCGACGATGATGACTCGTCTGACATCTAACCGTGTGTAACTGGTAGCTGATGCTCTGGGAACCTGGTAGTTTCGGTTATGCTAAGCTTGGTAACAACACTGTTTTTAACCAGCACTATACACAATGGACGGTTTGGTTATCATAGTAGGTTGATCTAAGCCTTTGGGCGAAATTTCTAAAGATTGACTGGCTTTAACACATTTGTTTCAGTGAATTTACATTGACGTGATAATGTTAGGTATACAAAGAAATAAAAGGTGTTCGGTTGACATTATAATTGTCACAAATGTCACGATTTGCATTAATAACAGCATATAATTACTTGTGCAAACTAATGAGGTACAAGTAATATAAAAATTCTTCACCACGCGGCTGTGCCCCGCACATATATCTATAGCTCTCTAGTCAGCTGTAATTTAAATTATTCTGGTATCGCTTTATCATGCTCTGCTAGCCGGTAATTATAATAGAGAACCAGCCAATAATTCTAATGAACGTGTTTAACATTTAAATCATCTGTGTATGATTATCACCGATCAAATCAATAATTTATAATTCGCAACGGCAAGTCATACATCCATAATCAGTTAATTGCACTGTGATATTTCCCTCTGTGTGTGTGTGTGTGTGTGTGTGCCGTGGATATGAGAAGTCCATGTAATGAGATGCAAATAGCGTCATGTCGTCAGGTATGACCACCCGCAGCACTCGCAGATAATTGTATAAATGATTAAAATTGCTAATGAGCCAATGTCACTGCATGTATATACGGCCACACCTGATATATACGCACACACATATAACTCTCTCTCTCTCTTTCTGTCTCGCTCACTTACTCGTTTATTTTACCTTGTATCTGTTATCCTGACTGTCTGCAGATTTTAAAAGAACTCCATACATTACACCTGTGCATTTAGATAAACCACATTCAGACAAAACTGATTTATTTATAGTAAATTTATACGTTAACTTTCCGTTGAAACGTTGTACATGCATAAAGGGGTCTTATAAATATGTGTACATATTGCAGTCATCCCAGATGAAGACTTGTTCCAACGTATTACTTGACACCGGGGTTTATATTATTTGTAAATGAGACGCTGGTGTGGATAGTGAATCGTAGTAAAATATACACTTTGCAACGATTTGTTTCCGCAGAAATCCTTTTTCCTCGAAGCGTGTTATTCAAAGAAGGGTGCTGCAAAAACTTTTGTCGCGGTCGAAGCTTGTATCGCCATGATTCTCAATGAGCCAGCCAGCCCGGCCAATGTATGCATGCATGGATGAGACGGGACAGAGAGAGATAGAGTGGCATGGTGTGTAGTTTTTTGCGGGTCCCGGGCATAGATCGCGCGCGTCGGCTGTGTGAGTTTGGTAAGAAACGCTTGTAAGCGGAATGTCGAGCCGTTTATGTCATCTGCCGCGTGAGAGATGAGCGGCTACTGGTCTTAAAGTGACTGCCGGTCCGCCAATAACTTATCCGTGCGTCTGGCACTGGGAATCTATGCATAGCACTGGTCAACCATCATGGCTGCTGCTGCTGCTGCTCTCTGGAATTTCACTTTGCTGGATTTGTGTGTTGGGAATTTCATTTAATCAGCAATTCCAGTGTTCAGAAGCGTCCATTCCATGTATTAGTAATTAATCTTGTCATCTCCACGAATTATTGGATTCTTTTTCAATGTTTGAAAGATCTTGTTGATATAGAATGATACAAGTTATAAATGGCTATGGATATTGTACAGGTAAAGCTAGCCTCTCCCCTATATTTCTCAATTCATTCTCTAAATATTCTAATTAATCTCCCTATTGGAAATGCGGCAGTCTAACCGACGAATACCTATCTCAATTTTCCCGCGACGGAGAAGCCATTTCTCATCGTCCTAACGAAATTAATAACCAGTGTCCAATGGAATCACACAGGGAAGCGCGTTCACGTGAAAAATAATCATAAATAATATCGACATTTGTTTGGCTGGCGGCGGCATTATGCACGACGGCCACCCCGCGTCCGCCATTAATCACTTGTCAATGTTAGAAGAATGTAATCAGCGGCCGTTGGAAAAGAGGAGCAGCACAGTTAGATAAATGAATCGGTCTATAAACGTACTGACATTCGGATAATTAATTATCAGAGGTAAAAGTGTTCAAATTCAACCGGCGATTCATCGGCCAAGATACGGCCGTGATGATTTATCTAGTTTTTCCTGCAGACGGTGGAGACATTAGTCGACAATCACCACTTCTGCTCTTCTCGCACCACCGCGTCAGATATTAATGGAGCAGGAACAGCATCATCACCACTGACGAGGGAGATGTCACTTTGTCCACGGCGTGATGAGGAAGGATCGGATCTTGACAGGATGACGAGTACAGTACAGTACTCTAATTGGGAAATTACTATAGCCTGTTAGTATATTCTATAATTCTATTCAACAATCATCCACAATGACAATACCTTCAGTTCCTCACCCAGCTAATGTTACACGCAAGCTAATTGTCTATTCAGTATTCATTGGGCCCCTTAGTGAACCGTCGTTGGAGTCCGACCCTGCCGTGTTCGCTTTCACCAGAGGCAGAGAAATATGGTCGGTTGATAAATGAGCGCAGTGTGTCAGACAGATACAGGAAAAACAGCGGGACCCATGCCGTGCGGTGCGGTGGTCGACGCTCAGTTTCTTACCGACGACGTCTATCGACAATGCGCGCCTAATTGCGACGCCCATTTGTTCCCAAGGGACGTCGGTGACCCCTGACACTCAACCCCGTTATCAGTGACCGCAGGGTTGATTAATGGATCGCACTTGATAAAGACATGCCACCGGATACAAGCTATCGAGACGTGCCGACACGCCGCCAGGAAACGTATTTCCTTCATTCAACCCTTAGTAGAAGAGGCAGAAGGATAAAGCATGAGCAGTACTATGGGGATAGTTTGGAAATAAATAAAAACTCACACACATACATTTTACATGTAAAACTTATAATTCCATTACAGTTAACAAACCGACCGACTACAGACATATAATTACAAATGCAGTAAGAAATTCATTACGGCAAAAACAAATTTATAACTCTGGTGTGTAGTTTTTTGTGTGAACTGTCAGCTGAACTTCCCATCACCGACGTGTAGTGTTAAAAGAGTGGCACGCTATAATAGCGAGCTGTAATTATAAAGCGATTTCGAGCTGTCATAATGTAATCCAGTTTACCAAAACTATAATTTAATTCTTGTTAGACTTGGTGTAAGTATAGGAAGCACAAATAATAATTGCCAATTACTTTATCCACAAAAAACTAACATGCATACATGCAAGTATGTGTGTGTGTGCATGTTGAGATAAAGAAGTCGAGGTATATAATCTAACGGTATACATAATAAGCAATAACTATTACAATTAAAGGAAACTGACTGAACTGTGTAGCTTCAGTGTACATGTATAATAACAGTGTGAATTCACCACACATCGTCAACGAATTAACAACTGCCACAACCTGAACGACAACGCTTGATTCTAGTTTCGCGTGTCACCACCCCAAGCGCTGCACACCCCGGGCTTCCGAAGAAGATGCTACCCACCGATAAGAACTAGTTGGTTAACGATTCTTGTAAAAAGTTAAGTGGCCTGACATATGGCTGGAATTGGCTCTTTATAAAACCAGTTGTAATGAAATGTTTCTCACATATGACAATAAGATATTCCTTGAAGTAGAAGTAATGAAACTAGGTGTATTATATGTGTGTGGATAAACGGTAGCTCCAAATGGTTTTTTTTACAACATTAGTTGTCTCTGACCAATGACACACACATGCGGAGCGATAGTCGTTAACGCGACGGCCATGTGTCGTTGAGTTGTGTGTAGCTGTTTGATGCTCTGCCGCTGTACAAGATTATAATTTATATTCTCAGCGTGTTGGTTTTTTACGGCCCACTAAAAACATGGACGGATGGACAGAGCCTGCAGCAGCAGTAGTCAGGGAACAGTCAAGCATATAATACATAATTCCTGTATTATAGGTCGTGTCGCCCACACGTAACGACGCGGTGATGGATCACATATTGTGCTGCACTGTGCTCTCGACATCAAATAAACATTTTCCTTTTCCTCCCGCTTTCAGCCGTCAAGCTACCGTATTCAAGCCTCGTACAACGGCTACCTGAGTCCAAAAACAAACCCAGCAAACGTCCGATCTACGCGATACAAAATTATATATGATGTCCATCACAAGAAGACATGTATGTTGACTACTGGAGTTTATGAGAAAAGGAATTAAAAATTTATTTATCATTAGTGGATTAAAAACATATGCGTAGCTTGTATATTGTAAATCTTTGTAAATATAGCAATAACTTGTACAATATTCTCCATCTGAGAAATCTCTCATTGAATGCACTGGCCGCGCTCTGACTGGAGTTATGCGGGAGAATAAATATACCGCGTCGCAGTACCATTGACTCTGGAATCAGAGACATAGATCTCATTCCTGAAATATTCTATACGCCAGGGTATCAGGACATAAAATTAGTGGATGCCATCTGTAAATAGTCGACTGATAATTAGTTATAGCTAATGTCTCCGCATGCACGCTTGTACGTGATTGAAATGAAACTGTAGTATCGCGGCTCCTTTGAACTACCCTTGACGTACGCACACACACATACACTTGCAGAGCGAGAAAGGAGAATGATGGAGAGTATACAACAGCAATGGCCGCCGTAGGGAGTTCGTTACGCGCAGACGCACATGTGCATACAAAGTAGAACGCGGGCATGCGCAAAAACAGCTCGTTAAACGCGCGTAGTTCAAAGACAACAGCAGATTAGTGAATTTTGCACCAATGAGACCGATTAATTGTGATGAAATGAGATCGTTCCGACGAGCGTCGGCGTACACACAAACGATACATGACCCCAGCATTGAACTCACCACACGCACAGTCACCCGTTTGAAACGTTTGAGAACCACTGAATCAAATACCAACTGTTGTTGGTAACCAAATAAAAAGTGAAACAAAATCATTCTCAGTGTTTAGTGCTTTGAAACAAATTTAACAAGGCGTTTTTTCTAAGAGAATTTCATTCTAAGAAATGTGTACAGTTATGCAGTAATAAGAAAACGAATTGAATTGAATTACTAGAATTTTAATCTACAACTAATCATGCGACGCTGGTTTTTTGTCAATCAGTGTAGAAATGTTTGAAAATCGAGTGTTTTTCTGTTGCATAAGTACAAATATCTTTGTACACTGTTGTTGTAGTTGTTGGTGATGGTATGTAGATGTATTGTCCGAGATCTGGTCACGTGATCTTCTATACAGTGTTCTCCCCGCCGCGCCGCGGGAGACCAGAGAGCTATTCTTCATGGTTTGATAGATGTGTCAAATTTCGGACAGGTATTGTTGAGATGAAATAAATGACGGAGCCGACAAGAAAGGAAAACAATCTCCTTTGTTCGTAATGACGTGCTGTTAATTTACTTCGAACCGTGGCGAATGCGAGATGTACAGCCAGTAACATGACGTAGTGCTTTTCTTCAACACTAAGCTACAACACCAGCAACACTGCACAATACCACGTACATACACCTTGCTATAAAGCAAAATGTTGTCAGCCAAATACAATAACGTGTAATGTATTTTAGAAAACAAATGTGACATTTGATTCTTTCTAAACAAATTGCAACATATTTCAATTCTACACTTTATAACGTTAGTAATACTGTTGTTATTCAAGTCTGTACCTGTATGTTTGCTCATGTGTAAAGTGTATTGCACTATTGTTAGTTGAATGATATCAATCATACACCCCTATGTGTATATCAGAGGAGAGAGAGAGAGAGAGAGTGCACATATGTGTGCGTGACGCGACATTACTACCGTCTAATGTGATTTACCGCAACGGATAACAAACGCATTATTATATGCCTCCGTCGCACCGTGTCGCTAGTGTACAGTGGTGAGAATATAGTACCACCCTCCCCCTCACCAGTCCCCGTCACCACCCTCACATAGTGTTAAACAACCAGAGAACAGATTTATTGTCGGGTATTATGATCTTACATATGATATATACTTTTTTTCATTTCACCGCTCACAATGATTTGTAGCAATGCAGCTGCGTCCCTCCTCACTCTTCCACACGGCGGCGGAGCGGGGAGTAAGACAAGGAGAACTTTATAGGACTTTGGTTAAGGGTAGAAAGAGAGAGAGAGGCGTGTAGGAGGCGAGAGGGTGGACGTATATTGTGTGATGTAGTGGCGGATAAATTAAAAACGTGCACTCGGCGTCCGCCCGTTTCTGCCAAGTTATGAAATCGAAACAGTGTCATAAACATTGGAAAACAATAATTCCCTGGACCCTGCCAGTGCTACCAAACGTCCGGAATCTACCTCCCCCACACACACACACACCAGCAGCACCACTAGCAATAACCGTAATTCATAAACAAACCGGGCACAGCCATCGAGACTTAAAATATTTAACGCGGCAGTCCCTGTTGTAAAATCGGACGTACGAACATTCAACTAGAAACTCCCCCGCCCCTCTTCAATGTACCGTGCTGATTCGTAACAGCACGCGATGAAGTACAACAGTTTTTTTTCTGAATTGTTCAACAGATTTATCTAATAGCCCGTGTGAGCAATATTGATTTCGATGAAAATTTCTGGGATAAATGAAAATGTACTGATTCCTGCCAACAGACTGTTCATTATAAGTTTAGATTATTGGAGAATTAGAAAAGTAGATTCTATAAACAAACTTATGCAGATTTCTGCTGGTGGATTGTATGATCTGCTGCTGTAAGTGTTTTTACTACATGACCCCAGCCCGTCGGTCATTTGAACGAGCGAACGTGGCACTTGCATCTGTGACATGCGAGGCTCCATGCACATTGCAGATAATTTGCCATCAACCAGCGCAGTGCCAACGAGATTGCAAACGTCAGCGGCTCGTTGCCTGCCAAAGCGATAACCAAACGAGAGCATGCAGAGAGAGAGACGGGCAGAATTGTCACATGCATACATTGTTCATTTAGAAATATACTTCTTTGGATGTACATATATTCATTTGATAATCCCGTTGGAGGAAGTGGAGATTATCTGATGAAGCCGATGAACTGTGTAGAGTGAGCAGACGGCTGGCTGTGGTGGTGGTTGTAATTTACACGCGTTGTAATAGCGCGCATTAACACCATAAAGTAACCTTAGTGTAATGGTTGCCGACGACGAGCCGTTGAAGCCGGTGTGAGTGGGTAATATGTTTCTATTACCGGTGCAAACTGTGCACGGTACATACATGTAGAGAGGAGAGAGTGTAGAGAGGAGAGGGGTGGTTGATATCTAACACACCCTTGCCTGCCACTCCATATGTCTTCCTACAGGCTTATATATGACCGAACAGGGGAAAAGCTCCCGACTCACAAAATTGCTTTCCATATAAATATATTGATGTTATAAATTCCGAAAAACGTTCTAGTCTCTTACGTTACAGCCTGCACGACACATGCACACACACACATATATATAGGATCAGTAAGTAAGATTTGCAATGGAAAAATAGATTATCACAGGCTGTAAGACGATATTACATACTTGGATGGATGACATCGACTTTGAATGGCGTCAACACAACTTGTACAACAGCACATGTCGTGTGACGATTGTTTAAACATTCTATTATATAGTGTTGTGTGACTATGTGGATGTATGTGGATGGTCGTTTAGCGGTGCCGTGCTGATTGTCCGTGCTACCGTGCACGGCTGCTAATGGTCAAGTTACACATGCCACTGTTGACACATCACCGGATGCGTTAAATTCTTTCCCACTGTGCCACTCTCTGTAAAGCCTCTCGTAACAGGCGGCCGCTCGCCGACACACACACACTCATGTGTTCATTCCATCAGCAGTACCACTTATATGCATATATGTATTCATACAAACACTCATACATAGTTTTACTGCCGGATTACGTACGCACACCCCATTTTGAGAGATGTTTCCTAACAGAAATTAAATCCCTGGAATCGTGTTTTCCTGATCTGGATTTAAGTACAATATGACATCCCTCATCACAAAACCCATTTTGTAATATACATAATTGATAGTCATTTCTGAAGATAGTTAGCAATAATTTTTATTGTTTCTCCTTCTCTAGGTAGAAGTCGATTGAAGAAACTACTTCGGTTCTTGGAGCAATGTAATCTGTTACTAAACACACATATATATTCATGGTTTACGACTAATTTGATAATAAGCACTCGGCCGGGTTTCGTTCCAGGCGAATGGTCCATTTGTCTGCGAGAATTAATTCCAAGTGCCGTTTCATTTAGGCTTATATAAGTGTGCAGCACACAGCGACAGCAGCAGAGGCGGCGGCGGCTTGTTCAAACACACTTGAATCCCATTGCCGAGCGTCTGACCTCAGCGGGACGCGCCATAAACTCTACTCAAATAAATCAACGTGAATACACAAAACATTTGTTGTCTTAAGCGGATTAGATTTACCCAATCCATGAAATGATTCGGAGTAATTCCGTTTGAAGTGCCGTTAAATATGACAGTACAGTGACAGCTTGCAGTTAAACAGTGATGGTCTTTCAAAATGTTGAAAGCATCTTACCAAAGCTGAGAAGAGAATCACTGTCGCTCTTTCGCTGTCTGTATATCTTTTATAAAAACCTATGTATCGCACGTATGTGTGCACATACAAGCGAGCGTGTGTGTGAGTGGATGTAAAAGTTTTCGTTATGTTTATAGTTGGGACTGCGGGGTTCCTTGGTGTGCTGTCTGGTCTGGTTATTCCGGCAGTTTATTGCCGTAGGTGGCTGTGGCTGGATGGCCCTCTGGTCGGCCATGAGCATGCTATTGTATCGCCGCCTGTTTGTTTGGGACAGGCCTCACAGGGCTACTTCCACAACACTATATATA
>JAGJTL010000176.1:740208-755980 GCA_022063505.1 Calosoma granatense
GGCATCGCACGGTCTGTTTGCTGTGTTTGTTTTTGAAAAATGCGTGACTGAAGGCAGTTTACGTTTTACCCCCGCCGAGATTGTTTTTCGAGCCGTTTATGTCAATCTTGGTGCTAACACCACGTGGACTTCTAAGAATCGTCTCTTCATCAACAGCAACAGCACTTAACAGCGAGGCGCGCGGTTTACTCTACCAGCTAATAGTGTAATCCTCTTCCTGAGAATTCACTACTCACTTCACACATGCTTTACATACATATATTATACACAACCTGCAATTATATTTGTCTATGTTCTTCCTCTCTCCACTGCGCGCGCGCTCGGGGAGTATATATGTATCTTCAAATAAATATAGTGTCTTTCACTAATTATAATTAATCACATGTACTGCATGTAATAATGAAGCATGCGTCTGTGTGTTTTATTCTTTTCGTTACAACCTTATCAACTGGTTTGTGAATCGATGGCTATGTTCAAAGGAAATGGTGAAGCATGTTGGTGTATGTGAATTCTCACATATATATATATATATATTTGTAAAGTGCTAGCCCTCCTACACACACATGCATGAATGGTTATATGTATAGAGTGTGTTCCAGCATCCCCCTGGCGACGATCACTGATTACATGAGTGTTCCCTTGTGGGAGATTGTGTGAATGGCCGTGCGCGCGGACGAAATCCCCGTGACCAAACCGTGCCTTATCCCTGCCACCATAGAACTCGTACATCTTGTCACGTCAGCGAAGCCAATCAACTGTGATTTATGTACACCGATATGCGGCCGTGGTCGCGACCTCGCCATCAGCTAGCGTCTTACTGCAATACAGACCGAGAGAGAGATGCAGATATATCCATCACCTCCACCTGAATATGTATGCTGAACATTGTGCACTGCGCTAACTATTTCATATAAAACTTTGATAGAACATGATTAGCTGTAAAATATGAAGCCTGCTTTCCAAGAAAGAAGGGTAAACTTATAGTTTCCCCGTGTAGTGTGTTAAAAAATTACCTACTCAATATCAACAGTGTCAAAACCTGTCTAGATCAACGTTAGATAATTTATCTATCGTAGTGTGTTCCTAGAAATAGTTGATACAGGTAGAAAAAGGGTTTATCCTGAGAATTTCTCTTTGCATATTCTTCTATAGATATGTATGTATGTAGGTATGCATGTGTGTGTGTGTGTGTGTGAGTAGTTTATTGGACATTAGCTACACGACGTTAGCAATCATTATACATTCAAAGTAGCGCAGAAGGGCGGGTGGAATGTCGTTTTGAATTGACGCTGTATTTCAATTCACCGCTTCTCCGTGTGGCTGATGTAATTTCATTTCATTGAAAATCGGGGGGTCTGTGTGCTGCTGGCGTTGGTGTTGGTTGTGTTTATGCATTGAAAGCGCGCGTACAAAGTGTGACGACAAGCAAATAGAAGAAGCAATAACAAGGCGATCTGCCGCAGAACGGCTGCTTGAACGAGGCGGGGGTGTCGCGTGTCAAAGGAATACACAATACCGCGGCAACCACTTACTACCAGCGGCACACTATGGTTACCCCTCTCTCTCTCTCTGTCATACACCCTCCCGCGTCTCTCTACACTACCAGAGGTTACCTTACAAAGTCATAATAACAACAGCGGGTAATGTTTATTTATAAATATCATTTGTTATTGAATAGCTCTTGTATTTGAAAATTCTCAATCATATCAATTCATAGCATGTATGTAATATTTATTACTAGAGTAAAGAATAATAGAATTTACAGTTAGTAAAAAATCATGACAAGTTGAAAACATAATAGTCAATAACCACAATCATCCGCTATCAATTTCAATCTAGCGAGAAAAAAGGGTTGAAATTTCTTATACCAAACGCAGCGAGTTACAAATCTTCGTAGATCCGAAATTAACACCCCCGAAAAGAGAAGACAAGCGCGAACAGGGATGCGTGTGACGCTAGCCTTAGCACACTTGTAATACGACATCAACAGCACCGCTACTCCTGCTGCAAGTGCCGACGCTGGCGGTGGGGTGAGCAGAGGTTGTTCTGACAGTGCGCAGGGTGCGAGCGCACCGATAGAGGCCACACCATATGGGAGGCACGTGTGAGTGAGTGCGAGAGGTATACCTCACTGGCCTGGTATTGGAAGGGAGCGAAGTGTGACAACACAGAGAGGCAAGTTAGTCAAGCCGCCAACCGTTAACCGAGCAACATCTGCTGTAGCTCCGTAATACATCTGTTTCACCACGTGACAGTTCATTCTTGTTACCTAGCAACTCTGTCAATTGTTCTTTGTGTTTGTTACTTGACAGTGTGAGTGTGCGATAGTGTTTTATTCAGTGTCTGTTGACAACAATATTGTTTCTAACAACAGCCTGTGACTTGTATTCTTTTGTCTTGTTTGTGCATTTGTAATAAGTGTCAAATTGTGTTTTGTTGTGGTCGCGCAAGCTGGATATAAGCGTTCAAGATCTCCTAGTGCCGTGGACGTCGTCGTCACGATGTTGTCCTCTGGATCAGCGGCCAATCAGTACTTGCGACCGGAGTATCTGACACCTTTACCAACAACGGTATGTACAGCAGGATCTGCTGTTCATTTGTCAAACATTTAATTTCAATTAATTCAAAAACAATCATTTGCTTTTAACTTGTAACTGTGTTTTAAAACCATTTAATACAAAGTTTCGTATCAGCTGTCCTTGTTATTCAAATAAGAAACATTTCACTTGACGTTTTCAAATGTATTTTGAAAGATACACGTTGTAAATTAGTTTATTTCCTCATAGAAATGTGTCAAGTGTCATTATTTTAAGTTAGAATAAAGTTCCCAACACGGTACAGTTTAAATAAATTACTAACGAGCGCGCAACAGATTCCTGCAAATTCCTGCGGCGCTGATTACAGCTGAACTAAAGAGCTTTCGCCATAAATAAGATATGTATCGTGTGAATGTTGATAAGACAGCAAAGAATATCACAATTTCAGTGGGCAGGTTATCATGAAATTCCTGCAAATGTAGTTTGAAAAATTCCTGCAAAACTTTTATTTTTACAAATTATTATTGTTAGTTTTTGTTTTAGTGTTATTAAAGTTTTTTTTGCAGTAATTTAGTTCCGACTGACTCAGTAGGTTGTTTTAAATATTTATGTTAACTGGGGAATATAAAATGAACACAGTTGTGCATACGTATTGAAGTTTCCTTGATATATAAGTTTTTTATTTGTTTTGTGAATCATTGTATATGTAATCTGTAATGAATGTTGCAATGTACCTATATATTATTATCGAGCACATATTTCAACAACACTCTCCGCCTGCCTGTCCGTCTGTCTGTATATTTGTCCGTGTAGATATGTATATTGAAATTATTGACAGAAATTAATAACATTCGATGATTATAATTTTATTTATTTTCTTGTATTTATCATACCCACACACACACACACATGTGTGTGTGTGTTGCCTTGCGTTTACTGAAAAATATTGCCTTGAAATTTTATAACTATTTTGGCTCCACTCCAAACACGTTCTTGCCAAAATGATTTAAATACGGCTTTATATTTTTATTTGCCAGTTCTCTTAAACGCAAACAACGACAGCGGATATTAAATCTTGAATTATAAATTACACGAGAGAGCAAATCATTAATAAACGGCCGTGCCGCATTTTTACACTAAATTTAATCACAAGTCGTAAATAAAATGTTTGCTTTCGGCCAAATGGCCAGCGTGAGTAATAAACTTTTTTAAAACACTGGTGTCGCAAGTCACAGACACAGTTAATTCGTCTATTAATGCGTTAATTAGTACAGGTATTTAGAACAGTCATTTTGTATAATTGTTTGTGTGTTAACGTGCAAAGGATAGGCCGGCATCTTATTAACCGTGATTAAGACGTATTATTAACCGAGACTTGTGTATTTTCAACAATAGTTAGTTGCCTTGCATGTTGACATATACACCGAGCGCATTACAATGGTGTAATAGTGTTCAACTATTTAGTGAGGATCCTGAATCAACATGTGTATGTAGTTACATCTCGTGTAGGTGAGCAGTATGCTGCTATTTGTCTATTTTAACTTCACCAGTTATATGTATATGTGTCTTAACACTTGTGTATAGATTCACAAGAGACATCCAAGTATGATTAAACCATGTCCATATATATGTACACTGCTCCATCATATATCAATGTATCTACACATGTATATATGTGTTGCACTCATTAATGTGATTTCACATACCCGGCTTGGCTGTTGGCTTCTGTGCGTGAGTTAATCGAATCATAAAACTGTCATTTTTATACGGGGAAATTTATGTACCGGATGTGAAAGAGCAATAGAACTTTTATATTACACTGTAATTTATAGACCAATTACATTATTCCCCATAGCATGGCAGCCACAGACACAGAGAGAGACAGGCTAGGAGTAGTGTATGTGTGTGTCTCACACTGTGACCGGCCCAGTCAGTGTGCTTGCATGCATATCATCACCTACATGCAAATGACTTAATTATTTTAATTACACATATGATTCAGCGACGAGCAACAGTCAACCGAGAGGTTTACACTGTAACACAAAACAAACTACAAGTACCACGTTGTAAACAGTAAAAAAGTGTGAATACAAGTAGCGATATTGTCAATCTTTCATGATGATTTCACTTAACCCACTTCAAACATTTCGTAGAATATTAGCACTTCAGAAAACTAGCTTATTACATAAACGATTTCCAAGAACAAACAATTTGTAACAGTCAGACAAATTTACACCATTTTAAAAACTCATATGTTTCTTCTTGATACAGACCAGTTGCAATTTATCATAAATAACAAAGCACACGATGAAAAATGACGCTTGGCACGACAAACAAATACGTTATGAAACACACATTCACCGATGTAAGGAGACTAATGTTTTGTTATTTTTATTTACAGTTGGACGCTAAGAAAAGCCCATTGGCATTGCTCGCCCAGACCTGCAGTCAAATCGGTGCCGACTCGCCTAATTCTAAACTGTTGCAAAGTTCCGAAAAATCCAAATCTAGCAAATCTGAATCTTCGCGGGAGAAATCTTCGCCGACACTTTCAAATGACGTATCGCTGAAATCCAGTTTCAAACCTTATGAATCAACGCAAGCGAGGGAGAAGACTAGATCACCGGAAGATCGTAGTAGTACATCGTCCACCGGAAGTCGTGTCCGGACTCCGGTTACCACCAAGACCAACTCGAGCACGCCACTGACAAATGGGGCTCGTTGTGCTAGCAACCAAAGTGCACTGTCACCACGCGCGTCCCCTTCAGTAGCCGAGAGAAAAACACCAGCTTCCGAAGGAAGTAGTAAGAATGAATTATCTACGCCAACGAAATCTAGCGAAAGTGTCACCAGTGCCAGTTCAAATCCAACGACGGCCAGTAGTAGCTTCAAGTCGAGCCCCACCCCAAGCGTGCTCACGTCCGCCACTGATCTGGCCGTGAAAGATCTGCCTTTGGGAACGTTCAAACCAGGCGCTGGAATTCCAGTATCCACATCCGCTTACCTGGGCTCTCCGTATCCCACTCATGGACTGCCATTACCCATGGACTTGATGGCCAGTAGCTTGATGTCCCATCATGCTCTGAAATCAGGAGCTCTCAGTCCATACCTGAGTTACGCACGGATGAAGAATCCGGCCGGAGGTGATTCCTTGGTGCCAGTGTGTAGAGATCCATACTGTACCGGGTGCAGCTTGAGTTCGCATTTGTTAGGCTCGTCGGGCACAGGAGTCAAGACTCCCACATCGACTGCTACATGTCCTGCTGGCTGTGTCCAGTGTGACCATGCAGCAGGAAAACCTCCAAGTTATTTGGGCCACAATCCTGCTGCAGCAGCGTACGCTCATGCACAACTCGCTGCATTGGCCGCTGCCTCACAACTTCCCTACGTCTGTAATTGGATCGCTGGTGACGCGGCGTATTGTGGCAAACGTTTCGGCACTTCGGAGGAGCTGCTTCAACACCTGAGGACACACACCAGTTTAGCTGCAGTCTCAGAGTCGAGTGCCGCGTTGTCCATGTTAAATCCTGCATCCATTCCTGCTACACATCCACTGTTACACCGGACGTATCCGACACCACCGTTGAGTCCGCTGGCCACCGCCAGATATCATCCATACAGCAAACCGTCCTTGCTTCCACCGTCGCTGGCCGCTTCCTCGTTGGCGGCCGGGTTTCCACTGGGCCATCCCGGTCTTTCTCCCTACTTCTCGCCGTACTCGTTATACGGGCCCCGGCTGGGAGCGGCGTCCACAATGCATCCATGAACCTGAGAAGTACCCGCGCGCACATCTCACGAACGAATGAAATGTTGTGCAGACCGTCAACGCTCCTAGTCGCAAATGATGATATTTATATTAATATAAACTGATTGAATCTATATATCCGATGATCCACACTACCACACTCCACCAATTCCTATTGACTGTCGTTGTAAATGAACGCGCATCACCCCCCGTTCCTCCAATAATTCCCCACATCTCATGCAAGCGTCAATGTTCTGACTGTGTGACGTTAAGTTCTATGTACCTGGTACGAAACAGTTATATTGTGAGTGATTGTTAAACTTGATGGTGTTGAAGCCGACGAAGAAGAGGAAGCCGTGTGATTTTGTAAAAAAATATTTTCTTAACTCTACTCAGGACTTTGCGATCATACCAAAATTGAACAAGTTCTGCACCAAGAATGCTCTAATCAAATATTCGTCGACAACATTGTTGTTGTTCTCGACTGTCATCCGTCATCAATCTAATATTAATAATAATGATATATATATTTGTAATGATAATGATTACATCGGCGGATGGTTGACTGATAATTTGATGAATTATATAAATGGTAATGACGATGTTGACCATCCACTGATGATTACTGAATGATTTGTTACCGATGTTGATCTCTCTGCCGAGTCTGTTACGAATCATTATACCTATTGATATTTCAACGCACCGATTGCCATTTTGCGTGCAAAGCTACTTGTACAACATGTCCCACTGAACCCAATTACCAATAATCTATATTTGCTTGTAATATCCGTGTTTTAATTATGTACCTAATGTTAAATAAAAGTAAATATATATAAATAAACTACTTCTTGTATACTACTAGCATTAAAATTACATTACAAATATTTATAATAATAATGAGGAAAAAAAACTTCAGTCATATCGCAATGTACGTGGGTATGTATAGATTATAAAAATTATATTTTACTGTTAAATTTGTAATTTATGTGTTCTTATAAATCTCACAAATGAAGAAAATTAACAACAATTACATGAACATTTGTTTTATTTACTTGTAACTAAACCTTCTCATCATCATAAACAACCAGTAACATCTCTGTGTGTGTGTGTGTGTTCGTATTCAAATATTAATAGAGAAAAATATGTCAAAAGGAACTATTTTGAAAAGAGTTATAATACGACACGGTGTCGGATTCAATAATATTAACATAATCTGATGTATGCTCATGAATTAATTATAGAGGAAATATAAACACTCACGTATAGTGTAGCCGTTGCTTTATAATGCCGCGCGCTGTGCTGTCATACATACATACATATATGTGTGTATATACTGTTAACTTTCTTTTTAAGGAATGTTTAACTAAATTATTGCATGCATAACAAGCGTTACACGCTGAACACACTGCATAACGCAATACTTACATGTTTTATAGCTGTTTCATTCGAACATGTTACAACAATATTACGTCAAATGTATTTGAAATATTTCTTATACCTATATATATATGTGACTGAACGTAGTTTAAACTAATAGAGCCATTACATATAATACATTAGAGAATCAATTTATTATTATTAAATATTCTTAGTTGCATTAGCAGGATGTTCAGTCAAATACTCGTGTGTTGTATTTGATGAAATGAAGGGATGAATATAATGGTGTATATTCTGTCTGTATGTAGGTATAACGGGGCTATCTAATATCTGTATCTACTGATACTTCACTGGCTCCGTGTGGATGTGGATTTTACGAGTTGAAGTGAGGAGTGTGTTTATGTCCACGCTTGTCACATAACTTACACTTTATCACCATATAAGCACATTTCAAACCCATCACATTCCATTATAATTAGAAGAAACAAATTTAATTTCCAAACAGGTCTCACCATCATCATCATCAGCAGCAGCAGCGACAGTCAACGCTCGTTCAGGAGTGAGAGAGAATGATCAAGAATTTTTATTATTTTTTATGCGCACGTTATCGACCAGAAGTTATTGGGAATTATGTCCGAGTTAATGGTTGCGGACGGATCGTAAAGTTGTAGAATATATTGCCAGTATAAAAATATAATAAACACTGCCGAGCCAACAGTGTAAAGTTTACATTTTAGAAACGTAAGTATGAATATACAAGTCTTAGCTTGCAGCTAGAAGTTGCTGCTGGTAACATAATACCCAACCAACATTGCTATGAATAAAATTATCCATAACACGCGATGAATTTATGTTTATTTTATTTCAGATTAATAGAAAGTTTACAAGACAACATAGTGATGTAGTTCCTGTATAGTATAAATTAGAGATTTTACTAGTCTGTCTTAGAAACTAGAGTTTCAATTAATTATCTCTTTGCTCGCTGCTATTATCGATTCGATAAGGTATGGAAAAAACATGTGTGTCAGTTGTGTCTTGTTTGGGTTGAAATAAATATGATCCGGCCCCTTGTTCGTGGTTCAGTTTGGATCATATTTTAAAGTGACCCGTCAGCCGCACATAAGATTAATTATCGTCTGTTGGTTGGAATAACACAGGAGTCTGTAGCGACATTGTCAACGAATCTGTTTTACCTGACATCTGCCACTACCTCTCTCTCACTCTCTTATGTAACCTTAGCCACTTACAACCCCCCCCTCCCCCACCCCCTTGCCATGTCACAGGGGTGTCCTATGTAAGCATTGTACCCTCTCTCTCTCTCACACAGGGTACATTGAAATATTATATTGCACAGAGTAAATTGTGTTGGGGCAATATATTAACACGACGTGCCAAGTTTTTCAATTAATTTCACAGCTCACCATTGTGTGGCGACTGTTGTAACGACTTTGAATTTTATTATGATGATTTTTTGTTGCCGATGTTGTTGTTGTTGATTGTTGCAGGGGTAACTGCACTAATATAAATTACCATGGTGACAGCGATTATACTGTAACATGTGATTTGCATATGGATTTGTCGAAATTTGTATGGGAGATTGTGTAAGACCCATTTGTTAACATAGTGTAATTTATCTGGGTGATTTTAATCAGAAGGTTCTTATAGAAATAGACAAAGTGATACGTAGAGGTGCATGTGAGTAATAATCTTTGAATATGACTCATTGAAAACTACACACTGACTTTAGGAATATTCTGAAAAGTATATAAAACATTTGTTTGTCGGCTAAACCAGCGCAGCACAGAATGTTTATATTAAAGCAAGATTGATGTAATCCAAGATGTGTTGAAGTGTGTATTTCTTTACAGTTTACAAGCGTACAATATATATATATATATATATATGTGTATACAGTTAACACATGTGTTTTTATTATATACATATTTGTACATTTATTTTATTCGTGCAAGTGTTGAGGCACGTTTCCATTTCGTCGTCGTCGTCGTCCGGGAGAATAAATATTTTGAAATGATGACGTGCGTTATAAAGTAAGATGTTAAGTGAGTGTGCGTGTGTGTTTTTATATTTTTTAAACATAATATTACAATTTATGTTTTTATATGATGTGCTACATAAAATGTTCATGATCTGTTGATATGGCTGGGACGCATAAAGTCAGTAGTTTATATTTTGCTCAAGTGTTGCTGAGAATGTTCCTGACAGAACCGGAATATGAACATTTCGTACACTGTATTATAATTTTCCATACAAGATCAACTTGTTACTTTGCGAAATATCATTTCATTTGTAAAGTGCGCAGTTTGTCATATTCCACGTATATACATCTAGTGTATTATCTACACAAGTATATACTTACAGTAACAGAACCTATATTACCTACTGATGAATTATAAACAAGCAGTTGAAAGGAAGAGAAAAAATATAAAACACTGTGATTACATGTTCCATGCCATGTATGTATCGATTGCTATTATGTATGTATGTATACGGGCGTATACACATACGTCCGTGTGCTGATGGACTGATGTCAGTGTTGCAAATGATACAAGACAGACATGACTGTTGCAGTTTGACCTGTAAATACTCCAACAACCGATTATTATTCGTGTTGAATAAATAAAACGACACAGCATAGCATTTGACATGTAGAGTTAGTATCATTGTGTCATATACAAACATTCCACTATCAGTTTATATTCGTTTAATTGGTGTTTGAAAAGTTGTCAACATAAATTATCAAATTGTCACTTTTATTAGTTAAATTCACGTTTTCATGATAACCTCCTGTCAACAGGCGAATCTGTGACCCTTGATATTGTACAACTAGATCAAGCGAACGACATTAGTCGTTTATTTTTGTATAAACCAATGTTGAAATGGATATATCTATACATATGTATATTTATAGTTTTATACTTGGCAAATCTCGTAACAGTAGCTTCATTTAATGCTTTACAAGACTAAATAAATTTTGTTAAAATCATACACTGTATGTAAAGTGCTGAATTCAGCACCGGAGGGCCTAAATGCACACACTAATACACACAGTCTACAACTCACAGTCACTAAATATTCATGTGAACTGCGTTTGTGTATGTAAATATGTTTAAACCTCTAGCGTATATGTATGTATAATCATGTGTATCGAGTGTATTAGAGAGGTTATTGTTAAAGAGGTTTGAAAACAAGCAACGCACGCACGCACACACAAACATAGGTTGTGTGAGGAGGTGCTGACGTAACGATGCAAAATAACTAACCGGTGCGGCCTGTGAATAGATTACAAAGTACAGGAGAATATAAGCGTGAAACAAGCCAACGTTTGCACCACACACACCATATATGTATGTATGTATGTGTGTGTGTGTGTATCTAACTATAGCTAGTCTATAACCACTAACCCTCTACGTATATATGTATATGTAAGGTTTGTCTGTATATGTTCAGGCAGTCCTAACGTCGCCATACAAATTACTATGGTTCTGTGTACATATATATATGTAGAGGAGAAGCAGCCGTGTTAATGATATACCATGGATAAATACACATTCGGACCCATGCACCGGCCTGCCAATTATTTCAAACTGAAATTACACGTAATCACGTTAATGACCGTTATTTGAAACGCATTTTACTTGCAACAAACAACATGGCGCACCAGATACCTGCCTCTGCTGCACCATGTTCTGCACTCTTCAATCTACCAACGTTTCCATTATCATCATCATCATCAGCACTAGCGTAGTATCTTCACAAACATCATCAGACAAAGGTGGTCCTGCCGATCATACACAAATGGATGATGAAAAATCATCAATTTAAAACTGCACACACACACACACATATAGATCGATATTAATCCTACGCCCACTAGCGGTTTATTATATTCTGTCTCACTGAAACTAGCAAATAAATTACTTACAAAATTAATATTTCCAATTTTATTTTTAAACATAAATCACAGCAGAGAATACAATGGGTAATTCTGTTACTCCAAACATTGAATGTCTTATTTCCGAAGGATTGTGTATCTTTATGGCACGATAAAAAATCAAATAATCATAAATATGAACAATAAATGTCCAAGAGATTGTTGTATTTCTTGTATCCAATTATCTTTTTAATTAGTCGACTTTTATTGACAAAAATTTTATAAGCATTTAGTGGAATTCAAATACATCCTGTTTCAAAACTAAATTTTTAATTTCTTGGCCTGGAGCTACAAAATTAAATATTGAATTCTTCATTCATCATGAAATTATTAATTTCTTTAGACAAATCCATAGTTTTTTTTTGTTCCATCATAATTTTTCGTATCTCTGTTGGACTGGCACAAAATGAATACTAACTTTTTATAATTCCTTGTGCGTTTTTACTTGGAAAGCAACACGACTCTTCTGTTCTTCCGTTGCGGGAGACTATAGTTTCCATCGGCTGCAAGCACAGAGGTGGTCCTGTCTCTCAGTGACTGTTGCTTTCAGAATGCAAGCACTTCATGTGACACCAAGCTCCAGCTTTCTCAACAAACACACAGTCTCTTCGCGTCTAATTGAACAACCATTTGCAGTCGATGATTGACTCTATACATCATGGTAATTATATTTGCCGTAATCAATTTGAAAAAGAAATGGCTGTGCCTTGTTAGTTTTTCAAAATCCGACAGCAATTATATCGTACACCATATGTTGGTTTTGATGTATGAATATAGACAATAATTTTTATGTTTTACTAGCCTGATTGCTCTAGATTTGTGTGCTAATCTTTGATACCCAGGATGTATGCAGGAATTATTCTGAACACCTGGATAAATTATTACTTTAGTAAGGTGTAAGGAAGTGGTGATTGTACGTGTGTCTGTGTGTGTGTGTGTCCGTTACGTGACCTCTGATATTGATCCCCCCTGTACATCTCTTCCCCTCCCCAGAACTACTACTGCCCCGTACGACTGCTGCTGTTGCTGTTGTTGTCGTTGTAGAACATATTCGACTGTTTTTATGTCTCGTTCGGTTCATCCCACCAATATACAGAGGATAAAAATCACAGGGTGTGCTGCGGAAATCACTAGTATTTCCCTGCGGAGCCATTTTCTAAAATAACCGCTTAGCTGCCCACGAAATTACAGTGTCAAACTCACGGTATGTCCCGCTTTACTTTACCTCCAGCCCGGCCCTGTCCCCGTACTTCGTCTCATCTACCAACCAACCGAGTCGGGCACTGTCTTACATGATAGTCCACGAAACATACCTAACAGGACCGGATTCAATGCAATTTTCGAAGAAATCGCAATGGAATATAAACTGTCTCTGTTTACTATCAAAATTAAAATAGTTCTTCAGATTTTTTATTCATTAGTTTACCAGATTCTACAAGATGTTCTAGTAATATTTGAATAAGTTTTTGTGGATTTTTTACTAGATACACCTCTGGTAATATCTGCACAGAGATTTTTTACCATGCCGATCATATATTAATTTGCGGTTTACAAAATTCAGAGACCATTTCACGATTTGCAAATGACACAGCCGGTCTATGTAATTTTCTTTGGTAATACATACTATGACTCGACTGAAACTCGATGAAATAAACATAGTACTTAAATATAAAATTAGTTATTATAGTTTTATGCGTAAGTATTTTCCCCCTTCGTACGTCACTGTCAATTTACAAGCTATAACTTGTCATACACGACAATGAATAATAAAAAACTTAGGGTTACAGATATAAACACTATCGCAATGTAACATTATAATCCATCCGTCAGCATTATATTTTGTGATATTACATGCCCCCTTTGTCCCTCTTTGTACGTGCACGTCTATGACTCGCGCTAGTTTCTCTCTATACACATATGTATATACGAGAACGACATATCGGCACACATAAATAACGTTTTATCTCAAGAAATAAACCACACGTGACATTTGTGTTACACATATAAGCATACTGTATGGTTGATATATCGACTTATTTATAGCGAACGCATAATTGCTTTTTTCTATAAAAATACTACGAATTAGCCATAACACAAGCCAGCCAATCACAGCCCACACTGGATGGAGAGGTTATCGTTGCAGTAAATTTATATAGCGAAATCGTAAATTCAATTCTATGGATGTATGTGCCAGTTTAACCTGATTTCCTTAGGCTAACTTACCAGAATATTTAGCAAAATAATATCAATAACATACTAAACAATATTCAATAAGTTTCTTTTACTAAAACTTATATATATATTAATAAATACAACCGGTTAAATATCGTTAAACCGACCAGAACTGATTTCATCTTCCCGTTTACTTCTATAAAAGCATCGGTAATCCTTTGTGCGCTTGCCCGTATGTATGTATGTTTGCATACTATTAACCACACACTATACACACACACTCTAGCGGTACGATGGTAGACTAACGCAACGTTAACGTAACGTTAAACGCTAACGAGCTGGCTCGGCGCGTTTCAGCAGTCGTGAATAATTTCCTTCCGGAAATTTGCAGATGTAAGATATTATTTAAAGTGCAATAAAAACGGTTCATGCCCTCGGGCACAATTTAAAAATTACCATACGTGTGTGTGTTCATGTGTGTGTGTGTGTGTGTGTATCCGTGCATTAAATACAACATTAGCTTGCAAATTTCTAATCTGTATGTAACGAGAAACATTGCCAGGCTGAAGGGAGAGGAGAAAAGATACACACACGCACCACGTCAGTAGAGCTGTGCTTCTCAAACAATAGTATCTTTAGCGGGAGAAATGGCAAAGGCTTTGGATGATGGAGTAATGTTTTACATACACTGGTCTATCAACGATTCTCTGGACCAATTTCCTGTTTGCCCTCCGGCAATTTTTCCTTCGCCTGAAGCCATAAACGCCCACTATATATGTCTGGCTGCTAGGAAATAACCTGAACGCTAAATAACCCAATAGCGCACGGGGGGCCCAGCTAACTGGGGAGTGAGGGGGGATAAAACAGCAAAGAACAACACACGCAGGGGGCTGCTGTTTCAACGGATGCAGGAATTCACAGCCAGCACAAAGGAGCAAATTTCTTCACACAGTTTTTTCTAATTACCCGCCAACAAATCTCTGCAGCGACACCTGTCACCCTTAGCCTCCGACCGGAAAGAAATGTGAATCTGAAATTGGATTTTTCTACTTGATGCCCATCAGCGCGGTGGGTGCAATTATTTTAACAGCGAAATAATTCGGCCGCGCGTTGGACACCCGTTGCAAGGAGTGTTGATTGGATTCTTCTTCGGGACTACAGTTTAGGGAGGAGATTGACAAGGAAGAGGAAGATCACGTGCATGGGATTCTTAGATAATCTATACAATGAATGTTTCTCATGAGAAGTTTCCATGCTTGGGATTTAGTATGATGTCGGCTACTGTCCCTGGCTGTTTTATAGCCATGATATCATACTTGTATCGTTGCTGCTGCTGCTGCTGGTGTTGTTACAACTATAAGACAGGTGACAACATCTGTGTCGTAAATGTGTTGTATATAAAACGTCCCCGGCTATCCACTGCTAGCGTGGCGCATTAAAAAGACAACCATTGCTGTGTGCGCGCGCGAGTTGGAAATATTCTATCGGTATTATCGGTCTCCGTGGGGCACTAACCGCTACTGCGGTGACGGTCGTAACACCGTTGATACACTTGAAATACCGAGCTAATATCGTGGCGAACGCCTTCGCTCGACCGTCAGGGGAACAATCTTCCAACAACACACAACGCGACAACCGTGCGGCCACACCACAGCCAACTTCCTTACAGCGGCTTCTTAAAAACATCACTTTATCACACACCGCCCAGAAGAAGACATGGCTTATACGTATACACGTGTATGTGTGTGTGGACAAAATTACAAGTTATACAACACTGGCTATAGTAATACCAACCCTGCCACAAAAAATACGTTCCCGCCAGTTTAATATAACGAAAAAAACTAATTTATTGTTTTACGTAAATAAATTTAACCAAATGTAGAAGGATGACAATTGTTCATTAGGAAAGAAATATTTATATTTTAACAGTTTTTATTTTTATATTTCGTAAATAAACACATGTGCGCTTCAGTTTCGCTAATGTTTAAG
>JAGJTL010000176.1:778225-805504 GCA_022063505.1 Calosoma granatense
ATGCATTGCGGTAGGTATATTACAACACACACACATACATCCATATGTACTAGTAGATAAATAGTTTTACCTTATATATTGAGTGATTACCAATCGTCAATCGTTCGTGAAACGGAATGTTTATAGATGCAATTAGAGAAATGAGTTGATTTGAACCGAGCCACGTAATGATTAGTTGCTTCATCATTATTTCCAAGTAATCACGTCTGCACACTAAGGTTGTTGTATGGTATGTGTACACACGGGCGAGTTAAGAATCGTGCTGTGTATGGAGCAATTAAAACTACTATTTATTCCTTACATACATACCAGCAGGCCAAGTCGTACACAGAGTATATCGTAGAATAGTTGCGTAAAATGAATTGTGTCTGTGACAGAATGTCTCAGGTTCTTTAAGGAAGTTACACTTCAAATAAAATGTACATTGAGATACATAATGATGTATTTAGAAACTGAATTACTGTACTATAAGTTTTATACACAGGAGTATGTGCCCCTAGTATTTATGCCACCATCTTTACATTCCCGAATATATGTTGCGTAAGAACTACACAGGACAACAGTTAAATCTGATTAGTTAATTTGATAATTTTAGATATTTTCTACTAGTATACGTACACCCCTGTACATATACATATGTGTGTGTAAATTCGTTTTATGTTATTGTGAAAGTGTATATAGCATCTTCGCTGGTTTGCATGTTTGGATGGTTCCGTCTGTAACATTGAAATATTATGTTGAACTGTGACGTGTGTCAGGTGAAATCAGCTGACGCCTCTCCCAGTATTCAACCGGAATTGTGTTGTCACAAAGTCATGCCGCATTACTTACGCACAACGCACTCAAATGTGCATAAATCTCTGACTGTCATCCGCCATTCCGGCGAATATTAACAGTAATCCAATATGAAACATTACAAGAAAGTACTGCAGATAAGACTGGGTAAGAATTGAATGAATTCTCCTCTACGCTGTGTATGTATGTAATGTTACAAAACACCCGCAAGAGTGTGTGTGTGCCGATGCAAAATGACAATGTAGTGATGGAAATGCACAAGTGATATGCACATAATGCTCGGTTACATGACATTATGCATGCGAGAGCCAGTTTATAATCCGGTCATTTCAATTCAAAACATGTTTCATTCGCTCCGGCAACAAAAAAACAACTAACCGTGTTCCGGACGTCACAATAAAGAAATGGCGCGGTCGCTAGCAGCTTGGGTGGCGTGCGCACAGGGCCGGACTTCACTCTCCCTCTCTGTCTGTCTTTAACAACACTCTGCATCATATATTGAGCAAATATTTCCAATGATAAACAATATGCTTTCTTAATATAACTAGACTAAAATTATTCAACAATCTCTATATTAAATATTGATATATGACTCTTTCATTCTCTATTTCTAACTCAGAGGTAATTGTATTACCTACACAAGAGGAGGTAGTATATGAATCATATTTGCTTCTGGCACGGACCATTACAAACCGATGTTTCAGCAATTATAAGAGCCATGGGGAGCGCTGTGAAAGATTGAATGAGTGGAAATCAGAATTAATGGAATCGGCAAACACAGTTCAGTGTTTGTAACTTAAGTACGACTGCTAGACTGGTGTTGGTGATAACTGATATGAACACACACCGCCCCTCGTGTGTTTGCCTGGAAGTAAACACAGTTTGACAGTGTACAAGATGAGTTTCGTACAAACACAATAAGAAATAATTGCTATTGACAATCACACGAGAACAGGAACGCGTAAGTTAGATTTCTTATAAGAACTGAGATTGAACAAAGTCTTGACAATTATTTCTAACTGCAATAAGTAATTCGGACTCAATAAACTTGACTGTAAAATAAAACTATTATTGTGCTCCATAGATCTTCATTATATGACACTAACTAATTCTGCACTATTATTAATTATCCACGTTCCAGTTTCGCCCGTGTGCAATCTGACATTGACACTAATATAAAATAACGTTCAGTGTTCTTTTGTTCGTCGGCAGAGGGTAGTAAAAAACGGGGTCGACCTTGTTGTGCTGTCATATATTACAGGGGTGAATGTCTGTACAGAGAGTGCCAGGGAGTGTGTGCGGTGGCAGGGCTGATGAAGAGAAATGTTCAAAGAGAGCGCACACGGTTGTCGTAAAGCTGTCAGGCTCGATGGCGACCGGCACTTTGGCTCGCGCCCCAAACTGCCTGAACGCATCACACCGACGTTTCACACGTCGACTAGCGCGCCCCGGCACGGCAGAGCTACAAAACTACTACACACACACACACACACGTGTGTTAGCAACGACCGACGACGGAGTAAAAGGAGTCAGGGAGGCGGAGGCGGCAGAATAGACGAGCGGGTTAAATGGTACCTTTCAGGGAGAAACATTGGCTAAATAAAGAAATACGAGCGCCCGCCGACAGACAAATTAGCGAGAGAGCGAATAAGCAACCACGTGCAGGACGATAACGGAACAGCACCAGGACAACACACACATGTACACACAGGAGGAGAGATAGAACGTAGGAGTAGTAGTAGATAGTAAATTTGATTAGGTGACACATTTCTGTCGCGATGGCGCTACGGAGGCGGCTCCTGATGCTAACTTATAGTCTCAATAACGCGTCCGGGAACGGAGCGCTCGATGCGCCACTCAACGGCACCTTATTGAACGTTCGGTTATTTATTTCCTAACGTACATACGCCAGTTTTTGTTTAGTATGTACTATATGCCTGCCAAACATACATTGTACGTCCATCTGTATACGGAATTAATTATCAGTGATTGTTAATGTTAAATCAATGTGTATTTTTACTTTCCCATCCCAGTTTGTAATATACAATTCAGATTGTAAATACCTGTTCGAACTCGTTGAATTCCCATCGACTCAGGAATCAACTTTATGTCTGAAGACGCACATATGATATGTCGTTAGTGAATTGCTTCATTTCAATTTGCAATTCTGTACTGCGTCTGCCCGTCCATAAGAGCATATAAATTGTCTCTTAGGCTGTCAGTCAATTACGCATTTGATGAGTAGCTGTCTAGAGGACTGGCAGCATGTTGTACTGTATGGTCGTCCAAGATTATAAAGTCAATGAATGGCTGGATGGATGCAGTGTTGGTGAGCTATGGTCCATCCACTTATGCGTACATCTTCTGTTAGTGGTTTTGTTTTATAGACTACGCATGCGTAGCATACACATACTCACTAGGATACAGGGAATGTCGTGTAGTGTTTATAGCATTTACGACATCCATAAACTGTTACGCCGTCGTACGTTTCTCTGCGCGCGTCCCTACCTTCCTGACTTTAATCAGTATGTATCTTTGGTTTATGCCTTGAATTTCTATGAAGATAAACTACTGGCTGACCATAGAAAGTAGTCACATTCAACTCTGGTAAAACGTTGCTTCTCCTTCATCTTCTTCCGTCTCTCCGGTTACTGTAAATTCACAATCTCTTTCCTCTGCAAGTCTTTGTCACTCCTATTCCATTTATTCTGTTTCAGGCATGTTATAAATCCATTCCCTCTCTCTCTCTCACACTCTTTATTCTGTATCGTGCGCCTCGTAAATCCTCTTCTCTCTTTCCACATTGACATTTATTATAGAAAGCCGTAATGGCCACGAAATAATCATTAATTTCTCAAGACTGGCCGTAAGAAAAGTTTAAAACCGTCACATCCAGCGATCCGCTCTAGCCAGGCCAATAAGTCGTCGATATTATTTTATAGCTATATCGCTGCACACACACACACACGCAGTGTATGTGTGTGTGTGTGTGTGTGTGTGGGACACAGTGAACATTTCTTAGCACCCGTGGAGTTTATGTGCCGTTGTCGAGCCATCAATTAATTAATTAATTAATTATTTCTTTATACCAATGTCGCGCATATTTTAGTCATTAAACGCAGTGTCTGACTGATGTTATTTACAAGGTTTCAAGTTACTGATTAACAGAACACCACGGCACTAACGTATATCTGAATGACATATGCAGGGACGGACTGGCCCACAATGAGGACAGTTGGAAATATACTATTATATAAATAGTCATATTGTCTCGTCCAGCTATGACCTGTGACCTACCCACGTGCACTTATGTATAAATAGACGATAAAAGTGTACAAAATGGAATGTGGTGTTTGTGTTTTGTTTGAATTTACCGACAACTGTCTCGAGAACAACTAAACGACAGAGCGTGGGACAATACATAGATACAAAACTATATTGTCAACATATCTCTATGTATATACGTATGAGTATGTGTGTGTTTGATCATTTTATTGTACAGTGTGACACATGCTTTAGTTTCTCGTTACCGCGATTATCAAGCGCGAACCACCGATGCAGAAATGGCAGCCGTCACAAAATGTTTAGGTGTGTCTGTATATATACACAGTGACATTTGCAACATACATACATGCACCGCACCGCCAGTATAATGTATATATTTATGCTATGAGACATATATTTTATGCTCTCAGGGACACTCACTCACAAAACAACAACTACAATTTAAAGAAAATACCAGATTTAGAAAGATTTTTCAAAATCCTTCCTAGTGATTTATCGATTCTGTTCCGTATTCTACACTTTCTATTTCTATAATCTATAATGGAGATTTCACTAATGCCAGTTTCATATACTACTCAGTATTGAAGGCTCAACATGTCTGTACATTATTACCAGCGGTCAACTCGTCTAATACCGTTCGTTAGCAAACACATGTTTCTAATCCGGTAACATGTTACACACGGTCACATGCCGGTAACTGGCGACGACAGCTTAGTGCAGAGATTACCCGTGTCACCTGGCGCGGCGCTGTGCGACAACAACCGTAACATCAACCGGACCAGAGTGTCCACCAACAACAGTTTATTATATCCTAATTTGGGCAACCGTTGCTGGCAAGGAAGAAGGGTTTTTCATCCATTTCCGCCGACAATCTCTCTCTCTCTCTCTTTCTCTCTCTCTCCTCCATGTGTACGTGTGTGTTGTGAGTACACATCGACCTCATTACTGGATTAATGCAAGACGCGTCGCTTGGTCAACTTACACAGGCGGCTCCCGTCAGCCAGACAAAGGACCGCTTTTTCTCTCCAGTGACACGGCAATCCATCAATCAGAGCTTAAAGAGAACCGCATGGCGTATGTCGGACCCGTAATTATACGAACAGACTCTCTGACGGTGCTCGGGTTTTCAACCTGCAAGTCTGCAGGGAATCAACCAGAGACTATGTACGTATCATTCCTATCAGTAGAGTCGCAGATGATCGACTTGCAAATCAAATGCAATCAGAACAAGCAGCCGTTTCTTACGAGATGATCAGATATTGCTACAGTCTGAAGAACATTTGAAATGATGATGGAATTTTAGAAAAAAAAAGAGATTTCCTGGGAGATGAGTACGTCTATCTATAGATGTACATACGGTTATTAGAATTTAATGTAAAATGTCTATGAATATCAGTGAATAATTATACAAATCATTGCATCGCACTTTCTATTAACTATGTAATCAGTCACAACCCAGCCAATCTGTTTCATTGCAATATCTACTGCCACACTCAATCATTTCTCAACTGAATGGTCTCGGGTTTGAGTGCTGACTGTACGTCGTGGTGCGGCCATGATGCAGCTATTACTATTCCACACACGGCAGCGCGCGCGTACAGCCTGGATTGATCAAAAGATTGCGAATATGGTAAAAACCAATTCTTGCAAGTCGGCCAGCGACAGCATTTCTAATGAGCAGCAGAGCTTTGACACGAGATTTATGAGCAACGAAAGACTAGTAATTGTAATTGGATATGGCGCGCGGTTTTATCTACAGTTTACAGGAATGTGACCATCCTAGCATACACCAACATTTCCATTGCACTACACGATATAAAATATTAAATGTACATGTGCGTGTGCGTGTTTCTCTGACTAAGTTAGCAACGAATTGAAACATCAAAGCCACGCACAGAATACAGGATCGGACTCTGTACTTACTTGATCTAGATACAGTGTCATGGGACAATGTTTTGCATGACAGTCTCTATTTAGTAATACACAGCAAGCACTACATGTAGTGCTGTGTGATGCGGTGTGATGGTGTGATATTCCGAAGGCAGCCGTACCACATTACAAACAGGAACTGAGACATAAACCATGACAGATAACCGAGTTCGGTTCACTAATTTCACTGGGGGTATATAAATTATGGGAACGATGTTGGCGTGGCGCCCCCCCAGGGCCGTACGGCCACTATCTCAATCGTTACGGCTTTCTTATTAACATGTTATATTGTCGTGTTGTAAAGTTCAAGAGCCCCGGCAGCAGATAATGTATCATAGCAGCAATATAGCAGTCAGCAGGCACCAACCAACCAACCATCCAGCCAGTCGGTAGTACTTGTAGTAGTACAGCACAACGTAGCGTTACTCGACGAGTAATGGTCGGTGATTAAAGCTGAGAACATTGTAAATTACGTCCGGCATACAAGATATCCATGTGTGTATGTGTGTACATTCCTCATATTTATAGATCTAGTAGAATGTTAGTCAATATTCCATCTATAGAGACCCTTCTAAATTCCTTCGTCAGATTTCGTGCCCAACCAACAATTTGTTCTGGTTAAACACCAACTGGTAAAACAACGGGTAATTGTAGGAAATATAAGTGATTTAATGCTTTATTACAGAGTTTCTCCAAAGTTGAGACTGTGGTCACTTGGTTGATGTATATCGTCGTTGATAATTACAGGCTCACCGTCCTCTGTAGCTGTGTATGGTTTGGGCTTGTGAACTTGTCCTCGTGACATTTCGCTCGGCAGGCGGCCGTTAACGAGTTTATAAGTAGGTAGAGAGGTTCATTTGTCGATGTGCTGCGGTCACGACGTGTCGGTGAAGCCATCAATCAGCGTCAGTCGGCGTTTGCCAACAAACATCATCACACCGATACTAATGACGGTGTAAAGCAATACATTAGTACCAAATCTCTAATAGTTTCAATGGAGACTTATATAGAAATCAGTACTTATTCAACTAACTTAGAAGAATAAATGATAACTACTTCTATGCGCATGCTCACAACAAACATGCGCTTCAGAATTCGCAGCCATGGGATTCTTACAACGGTATTTCTACCTACTGGCACTCACTAGCTATGTGTTTCTCTGCGTGTGTATATTGTGTGGCGTGCTATGCTTATCAAGCGTCGCCACTACCCCTCAATTCCCTCGCACCCGCACCATTCAGTCTCATGATACGATATGACATTTGTGTTTAGTTTATGGTGCGGCACCTGTAATAACTCATAGCATAATTGCACGCACCAAGTGTGACATTATACCATGTTCGACACGCACCCGCCAGCCCGGCTTCAGCTATAAAGATATCGTCCTAACTGAACTGTGTCACATGTATGTATGTAGGAAATTCCAAAGTACAAACTGGATATAGTACATGAAACATGTACTGTATGCCATTATGAGATTATTAAGCCAGCAAACTGTAATTATTTCTTCCTGTGTTGTGTTGAAATATCTTCTTATAAGATCACTTAGTATCACGAGATATGTCTGACACAAATGTGAATCTAGATTAGACAAGTATCTGGTTTTTTAGAAGATGGCACTGATTTATTTAGCATTTATTTGTATGTTATCTAGATGAGCTAGATTCTGTCGAATAATTCACACACAGGTAGCCGGCTACATATCTACAAAGTGTGGATGTAATTAATCCACGCACATTGGCACATAAATTAATACCTACCTAGCTATAAATAAATATTTCCGTTACAGTTGGTAAACACATGAGGCTGGTTGGTTGGTTCGCTAGCGTATGGTTATAAAACGGTTACCCGGACACACACACACACACACACACACTATGTGATACAGCCGCCGGCGACATCTATAAATTGGTTAAACGCATTTTTCTATCTGTATCCGTGGTTATAATGACGGTAATAAATATTTCAAAAATCGGTAACCGTTAGTAAATTTTAATATCATATATGATTTATGCAAACGTGCTTGTATGATTTATCGCTGTAATGGCGACTGAAAAGCAATTTTCCGTGTTGCGTTTCGAAAAAAAAAACTTGTGTGCTGCGAACGTAAATTAACAAATATTAATAATACTATAAAGAATTACATGTAGTTAACGTATATATATAAATAATGTTGTATTGGTTGCAAAATTGAAAGAGAAATCAGTTTCGTTCATGTGCTTGTGTGTAATTTTGCACACATATTGCTGTTAGTTGCAGTTATATGTAATAAGCAGACAGTGAAAATATGTTTTACGATTAATAAATTTAATTTCAACATGTCATAATTAATATGACAATGACAAACGGCCGTTGAATAATTTATCAAAATGCACCGCGCGCCAACAGGCCATAAGTGGCGATTTATATAAATGGCAATAACGGCACCAGTAGGAAAAATATTATCAGTACATTTAGTTATTTAGTTCTTCCTTTATTCATTCCTGGAAGTAATATACACTTATCGTTGATATATCTTTGCCCGTTTAGTAAAATGCCAGTGTCTACGGCACTGGCACATTTATAGCTGAGATGGTGGAGTTCGTAAGATTCTTAATTAAATATCACTTGGTCAAGTGTCTTGTTAAATGTGGTCACGTGACACAACAGTAGTTATTCAGCTACAATACTCAACTATCGTATAATTAACACCAATACACCAGTTTGGTTAGAGCTGCATTGTCAAACATACCGCATCCATTCGCAACGGGAAATTTCATTTGGATATCCGCGTGCGGTCTCCGCGGTTTCACTATTTGTAACTAGTTATTGGTCACAAATGGCTCATGTTCATTTATATGCGTCTAATTATCTACACAGTTAGTTGCAATAGGCTTTTACACATAGTTATTTGGAATAGAGTAGCTCAATTTTTGCTACTAAAATCTTTTCCGTAAAGAGGATGGAGTGTAACTAAAATTAACTCAATTGAAATCCTGGTTAATTGACACTGGAATCGTGTAGAGATATTGTTGGAATTAGTTGAACGAGTGTTTGATGATGTGATGGGGCTCGTGTGTGTTTGTGAGTGTTAAATGGCACACACGAGAGTCAGTGCTGAAAATGTGCAAAGCCCGTCATGTTTTATCCAGTCTCTGTGTGCGTGCGAGTGTGCATGTTGTCCACTCAGTATGTAAATTCCCTTCAGTCAACTGTTTCGTGCCGACACATCGATATCGATGGTTGATAAAAATCAATGATCAATGTAAAAGTTTTATAGTCACATATACTACTACCACTACGACTACTACTACTACCGCTGTTGCTAACAGTACATACATGTACATATTTGAAAACATGATATTTATACTGCGCACCGGAATCGGTTTTACGTTATTTACGATTCACGGTTAACTGGATGGCCGCAATATGTCTCCACATGATCAAATAAAAAGCTGAACGCCCGTACGGCCGCCGGGACGCTGTCATTGGTTATATACAATCGTAAATTATTTTTCTAGAGCGTCGCGATGCTGGCGGGCTAGCGTTGCGCTGCGCTATTCGCATGACAAGCTATTACATTTTACATGATTTACACCAATGTCGATACGTTTCAAATGAAACAGTGTACGAAAATGAAAAGTTACAGTTCATACATTATTTCATAGCATCGGCGATGTACATGTGTGTGTGTGTGTGTGTGTGTTGTACTATTGAAAACCCGATATTATACAGATATATCTTCATGTGTCAAAAACTATTCACTATTTCCATTTATACACGAAAACCAGTACTAGTGTTTCTCTCAACAGTAAACAGCAATAGTATATATGTATGTTTGTACGTACGGAAGTACATTTCAATATGTATTCATGCAAGAACAATTACATATTTGTATATTTATTTAAATATGTCACAACTGACAACCAGTGGAAATAAATCTATAAAGAACATCGAGTGACAACAACGAATATAGTTTGTTTCAATACATTACTGGTTTATTGAATCGTATGTTTTGTTTATATGTACAACTAAACACAACTACTACTGTTAATAAAACACTTGGTTTCAACACATCCTGTCTAGTATCGAGCAAGAAATAATCAACTGCGTGTATCGAGTGTTAAACAAATGCAATTACATTATTTCTTTGTCCTGGATTACGACAAACTATGAGTCAATTATAAGAATATAAAGGTGTGAGAGACTAATAATGTTTGCTACTTTATTGATGTATGTATGTGTGTGTGTGTGTGCACATAGATGGTTGCGGCATGTTTCAAGTAGCTGATCCGTTGATTAATGTCATTAGATTGTAACGCAATCAGCGGCTTTCTATAATCATTACTGTTGTACACTATTTGTAAAAGAGTCAGCTCATACAATACCTTACTCACGACTCTCTTATTTATTATTTACTTCTATACATACACACACACACACACACGCGTAGAGAATAAAATATTATAAAAAACTGCACATATATTTATATGTACAAGATTAATAAAATAAATTTATTCAAATGGATGTAATTTCCAAATGCCATTCGTTTTATTAGACACATGTTTACACAGTGCCGGATAATTTATGTTGGTAATATAAGAAAAGCCGACATAAACAGCGTAAGAAATATTAGCCTGTTAACGCGAACTCACCAATGAACCGCAGTCACACACACAGAGAGAGAGAGGGAAAAAATTAATTAACGGCCTACGGATGGTATTTTCAAATGAATGTATGTCTAGCTATCTCTCTCTCACTTGCTCTCTGTCTGCTGACAGCTACGGTGTTGATGATTTATGAGGCTCCGTCTCTTGTGGCAGCCGCTGTGACAACTTTCCGTTTCCGATGAATAATGTAATTTCATAATTGTCAACCTAGCGCGCCGCACTAGCTGTTGTTGTTGTGTTGCAAGTCGTTCAAACATTCGTCTATTTATATATTGGCAAATTTTTTATTGTGAAGCAACACATATCGCTAGAACTTTAGGAATATTAGAAACAGCAAGCAGCAGACTCTATTGTCAAATGTTTGTTTGTAAATTATGATTGATCGTAGTCATTTCCTGTAACAAGAGCGGTTAACATATTTCTATCTGTGTGCGTCGGACTACCGAATAGATTTTTATGTCTTCGGGATATATTATACACAGATGCAGGTCCCTACAGTCAGCTAGGCTAGACCAGGATTCTGATGCATCTTACTAAGGTTGTAAATAGATGCAATACGAAACATGAGAATTCTCCTCTTCTAGGTCTATAAGAACTTCAGTTTGAAAATGTTCAACTGAAGTGGGACGCACGGAAGCAAGGTATACATGTATAAAATACAATTTTGCACGCATTTCCCGTGCATGTAACTGTGACGTGACCCTCTCGCAGCACAGGTGCCATGGGACCGGTAAATCAGAGTGCTCTCCCGTTGATGGAGGGAACCAAAGTACTACCAACACACCAGCTTTAATAACCCTAACTGATTTATATGTCCCGAACATAAACAGTGTACATAGCTACTCACATTGTCACGTATAGTGTAGAGAGAGAGGGAATGCTCGGTGCAGGAGGGGGAGAGACGTCACTGACGGAAATAACGACGCCCGCCGTCCTTCTCTCTGTGTGTGTTGGCACACCGAGACCCGTTAAGAAAACACAAATCTGCTAGCAACATCTCCAGACATCCTAGTGGCTGGCGAGCGATAGTCGGAAACCCAGAACGACTTCCGACTCGCAAATCTAGAGGCGACCGCATTCACGCTTCTCCCGGAATACTCCGGGCTCTTCCTCCTTAAATATACAGAGTCGGACTTACTCAGATACCTTTGGTAATTGTTAAATCATTAGGAACGTTTAATAGATCAATATTTCATTACGGAGTATATTTGCAAAGATTTTACTTTTCGGTTTTAGAAGAAACTAATGATATTGGTTTGGTTTAATGCGGGAATTTAAGAGTAAGAGAGGATGAACTCCTGCAGCCGGCTCTGTACGTTGCTTACGCTTGGTTCGTTGGCGGCGCCCGATTTTCGCACTTAGCTTTTAGTGTTTCCTCCGCAAACCATGCATGTCTCATTAAGTAAGAAAATTGTCATCATCCTTAATATAAATAAGACATTAAACCAGGCGCTCTGCATACAGAGGCTAATGTCTGTTAGCCTAGAGTAGCGGAGAGGCTAGATAAACGCCTCTATACGAGCAGAAGTGTAAGCTTGTTGTACAGTTAAACACACTAACATCCATCCTTTGACTCAGCTTTAGAAATGAAGTCATTTGACTCTGCTCGTATAATTATATTAAGGATGTGTACATTTATCACAACATAAGACAAGTGTTCATATAGAATGATAGACTCTATATAGAACAAACAGTTGTTCACTCAATTCAGAAGATAACCACCGAGAGCAGCTGTAAGGCTGGTTTACAACAGTACGTACATTGTGATCATGTCAACAGTGCAGTCTCAATTGCACCTTGGCGACATTTCCTTGTGCAAAGGGGACAGATATATAGTTGCTGTGGAGGACAGAGTGAGCGAAGCAGCAGGATGATGTGGTGTGCGCTACAAGTGATACGGATGTGCGGGTCGGTCGTTGGGGTCGAGATTGGAACTGACAAGAGACAGGACAGGTCCCGAACCTTGCGACCCCACACTCGTCCTAATTCAATATATAGAAAGATCTTCGGACGTCCAGCACAGTCAGCCGTCTCACTCGCTCACATTGCGGGAGGTTGTGATGCTATCTTTGTTAGTCCCACGGGGCATGTCCAGCTAACTGTTTCCGCTGTCGTGCTCCCTGACAAACCAGAAGGGATTTTCCGAATCGGAAAACGGTTTGCTGCTGTAGTTTCCATGTGATGACAACACTTTTGCAAGATGGAGTAAAAATAAATCGCATGCAGGTTCAACTTGATGTGTGATCAATATGTACTTATACATAACTCTTTCTTACAATGCAATTCTACATTATATATATATGGTGACATATATTCCATGACACAGAAATTTGTATAATCCGCCCATCTAATGTATAATGCATGTCAGAACATGCAACTATTAAATTACTATTCACACCAAAATGATGTCGAGGCCGCAATAAATATATTCTCTGTCCAAATAAACAAATATTGATAATAATACCTTGTGTATACAAGTGAAATCGTTATTCTACAATATTTGACATATTGTTATAGATTCCAGTACAGTATTTATGTGTATTATTCAGGAGATACATATATCGTTCATACGTTGAACATGCCTTTGTACATATTGTTTCAGTTATTAATATGTCAGTAAATCCCCATTTCTCTGACGCCTGTCCTGTCCTGTAATGTTCTGTTGTAATAAATTGTATTTTTCTGTTATTCTGTTTTGTTGCTTTGCGCCGGGATCCCACTGTGACGAGCTGCTAACGGCTGTCTGCTCTGTGACCGGTTGAGCCGCGTAACTCAACTGACACGCCTGTTATTCTTTTGGCAGGCAACACGCGCAACACTCGTGTAGTGTGGGTCACTCACTAATATTCTCTTTATTTGTTTCATTATTATTTTACTAGTCGATACAATGTTATCTGGTTTATATAGAATGTAATATTATCGAATATATGTATTCTTCTGCTATATGTATGCATGTGTAGAGTGACGTGTGTCGTTACAGACACTACAGTGCTGCCAACCTCTCTCCAGGCAGGCTGACAAGCTTGCTAAGTTGGCGTGACTGCTCGTCACTGTGTAGCACTCGCGACGTTATCGCATTAGGACGCAGAGTTTGACGTCGACGCTTTAATTCTGCCGAATGTGTTCACTAACCGTCGTCTTCCACACGCCAGCATCGTACGATCATTCTTACTTACAAAGTGAGAGACAGAGACAATATTATGTAACGTAAGTGATCACTGTGATCAGTGTGTGTCCTTGTCTGTCTTCACAATAATTAATTACATACGCATCTTCCTCGATATACATTAATCACGCATTGTATAACTGAACAGAGTGCCTGTATATTTTAGTTTGTGATATTATTTACTGATTACAAGTAATACCCAATATCTGAACTCTATCACGATTCGATTGTGAGCTCTTTGCCATATAAAGAAGTATCTATTGTTAGGTTTTAATCAGATTGCAGGGCTGGGCCGAAGGATTAAATATCATTTAACGTTCCCCCCCCCCCTCCAGCCCGCTTGTGTATATGCTGTGTGTCGTTCTATATTGGAGATTAAAAAGAGCAATGGATCGTAGTTGAACAGTGCAAACACAAAGTAACGAGTCAATTATTTTTGTTTCTCAAAGAGGATCACGTTGTCAACGGCGCGTTGATGCTTCGTTGGAAACAAACGTTGCCTCGTGAGTAATTGCAGGGCGTACGTCACGGTGCCAGGACAGAGGCGTGCCACGGATAAACTTGCCTTGGGGGCATTTAGAAATAGTTTTGATCAACTAGGAGAATATATACTGTCTACGCCACTGTGTGCAGACGTGACAGTCGCTCGAGTATGTTGGCAGACAGATCACTCTTCGTGGTGTGTGTGTGTGTGTATGCTAACAGGCATGGCGGTGCTTGAGAGGTGAAGGGAGCATAGTTGATGGATGGCCACACCGACACTGATCCCTCACACGTGACTCTGCACCCGACCGTCGGATTTCGTGGCGGCGCTGGCATCGTTACGCCATCCTAGCACTGGGGCCGGGGGGGTGCATGTCACCCGAGCGTTGATCTATTGGGTAATGGCGGTGCACAGCTCAACGCAAACATCGTTAACGTTTGTATTCAATTTGACAAGGTTATAGACGGCAAACTCCAGCGTTACCATCGCATTTTAAATTTATCCTCTCCACCACCAGCAGCAGCGGCAACAACACACTACCCTAACGGACGTATATCGTAACTTGCAGTTAACGGGATCGCTCCGCAGCCGTAACGTAACGTAATGCGAGCTGCCGAGGTCGTAACGTAAATCAACAGACGCTACATCCAGACGGAATTGTGTGACGGCTTGCCGTTATTGAAATGCGTATTTGTTGAACGTTCTTTCGCCCGCTCGCTCGCGCACGCGGCGGATGAGCAGATAAAGAAATGAATACGGAAACAGTGGATATAAACAACTGCACATATACAGACGTGAAGCAAGCGAGATAGAACATGATACAATGTAATAGTCAAAAAGAAAACGGTACTAAATGTAGCGTTGCATTAATACAACAGCTACTCTTAAACCATAGCATGAAATAGTAAATATTGTCTTGGCAATTGGAAATAAAATATATTCCCGGTCAAATTATTTATACTCAGTGGAGTTTTAAATAAGATTAAATTATGATTAATCCCTTTGGCGCCTCTAGCGGAGGGTTGTGACACTAGTCATCATTGGTTGATAAGCCCGGAGGCATGGTTATAATGTACATTCATTGCTGGTTGTATATTTCTGCAGGAGATGACGCAACCGAGGTAGGTGGTATATGCTGGGGTGTGTGTGTGTATGTGTGTGAAGGTGTCTATCTACCAATGTACGTATGTGTGTGTGTGTGAATGCAATGAATTACATTAATGGACCGGCAATAACGGGCTCCCCTCCTACAGTGCACAAGGCATTAAGTACACGAGAATGGGACGTGGCACAAAATACGAGCCAGTTAAGAGAATAAAGAAGAGCCCCGGTAGAAAATATACTATACACTTTATAACCAAACACACACACATACAGTCAGATGTATATATGTATATGCTGACATATATTAACATATACATAGCATCACAAGACTACTCAATAAACTATAGAACCGCTTTATTTGTTAATTAATTCCGTATGTTATTGGACGTGTGAACGGCATCTGTACAACGATTACACTGTTGTATATGTATGTACACTGAACATATTATATACGTGTGTATGTATGTTACAGCTGCCGCTGCTGCTGCAGTCGATGTCATGTTCTTGTGCACGCAGCAACCTTTTGCTTGACAGCGTGCGTGGGTGTCACCAACCAACACATTCAGGACCGTATTAACAATTTATTGTAAATAATTTTATATTTTTACCATAGTATTTTAAACATTTTATGCATTTATTGCAATAAGCGATATTATTATCAACGGAGACTGTTATAAACAATACATTAAATGAAAGTTTGTTGTTTCAAGTATTCATGAAGGCAAGGGACATAATGTACATGACACATACACACACTCGTAATGGCCAAGTACCATCCTATACATGTACAATGTATGTACATACAATGAACACACTTTATGTAATGTTTATGCGATGTAAAATTAAAACGTTTAATAGGCACGTTACATGTCATACACGCCATATGCTGGCGGTGAGTGTGTGGGCTCGGGTTGGTGATTATTAGCCGGTTCTGAACAAGCCTGCGCGTCCTGTCAACGCTCTCTCGATGTTCAAACCACTGTACATACATACATACATATATAGAGTGGAGAGGCAGAACTCCAGTGTATGGTGAATACAACTCTGATTCATGTTTATTTGAACCGAGCACATGTTAACATTCGCCATTGTACATTGCGACGGAATGTCACACGGCTTTTCAAACAGACAGAAGTATCATACAAACAAGAATACAGACATTAGATTATAATAGTAAAAAGTAAAGATATATAACAGTATAATACAATACACTTCATTCAATTTAATCCACAGTACACCCTGAAAAAATTCACTGTACCGACATTGATATGCAAGGCAGCGGGGTGAGGGGTAAGGGGTAGAGTACGGTAGGGGTTAGCTGGTAATTTGTTAACAGAAATCTAATGAACAACCCATTTAAAATAATAATCTTGAAATATAGGTAATCCCTGTAATGGGCCCATTTGGTGCGAATATCTGTTGCCATAAAACGGGAATTAATTTGTATACGAACCACTGCCGTTAGATAACAAAGAAGCGATAAATAAAACCAGTGGCGGAGGTTACAAGGGTGTAGAGATAATCGAACCCCCCCCCGCCCACCGACCCCCAGGGTGGTAGAGGGTAGAAAGAACTTGCCGACCTGCCTGATCGCAACAGTTCAGTCGGGGCCACGCTTCGCATAAGAAATTGTGTCAACATATTAGCAGCAATGGCCGACGCGCACTTGTTATCTGCACCCAGGCAGAACACTCTAGCAGCCATCATCATCTGCAGTGGCGTACCACACCGGATATTCCCCACCCCACACCCAAATACAACGAATAATAATCCTGCAATCGTAGTAATAATTGAATTCCAATCGAGCCATTTTTTTCGGATTTGTTCGGCGGGGTAGATAATTTTTTTGATAAAACTGGGATTTGTATAAGAGGGTATTTCTGCTGGAATAGGTTAGTAGCTATTTTGGCAATGATGTGTACTTTATTTTTATCAGTGTTTATGTAATTATTACTTCATGAGTTCTAGATATTTAAAGCGTATGTTCGCAAATTGTCAAGCGAGATATTTGAAAGGGTTATAGTGTGTTGTGAATGCTGCATATGTGCTGAGATTGTCTGTGATAAGCGTGTTGGTTTGTGTGTACAGTGAGTTTTGCTGTTAGGGAAGCTACTCCTGCTGTTGCGGTTACGGTTGCTTCATTGTTATACTTTTATTATCCTTCCCACTTGCTAACTTTGCTAACGTTGTATGTATGTATGCAGTGTACTGTCCCGTGTACATATAATGTGGTGTGCTGGTCCCGCAGGAACACCACCCGCCCTCTCCTGCTGCTAGTCTTTCAGTCTAATTTATATAGAGATAAGAAAGTTCCGTGTCATCAGTTTGGAGAGATGGTGTGCTCGCTCGCTCGCTCGCTCGCTGGTGTAACGCATTTCACGTTCTGGCTACACCGGCGGTGGTGTTGGAGGAGATATAATAGCAGAGATACGAGCCAGAGAAAATGTGACTGTTTTAAAATTTAAGTGTAATAGGTTCAGGCCGCGATGAGATAATGTAAAAACTACCATAACTTCTCGCGGTTAAACAACCGTTTCTAATTTTAAAATGGCGCGCCGCTGTATTTAACACATAAAAAGTAATTTCAGTTGGCACGATAAGGCGCAAACACGGACGTTGTATGCTTCATTCTATCCTACTCTGCTTACGGTGTAGTAATGTTACACCTCCCTCCCCTCCTCTCCGCTCTTCCTCGCGCTCTTAGCTACCTCTGCATAAGGGCAGAAGCAGTGAGTGTGATAGCTGCAGAAAAGAACCGTTTATTCTTACCACAAGAAACATGTAACACCATGTATGATTATTAACTAGACAGTGTAATGAAAGAATTGAACGATGGGTAAAGTTTTATACCACGGAGCGATGGTATGTGTGTGTAGTTCACATGTGAGTTATGGGACGGTTATCTGTGCGCATGAGGGATGCCACCCCCGGCGTACCGGATATTGCTGATCGTTTGTCTTGCCGCCGCGACGCAAGACACCGCCGCCTGCAGTGGCACAGACTGCGGCGGAAGCCAGATCCGAAACTCGGTAGATTTGTCATCCGCTCGGCCAGAGAGCGCACCGCACGGACACCAGGAAACGTGTAACACGAAGAAGATGTATACGTTTACGTAGATGAAATACTTCTCAATTAGATAATTGAAGAGTATATATTTATGTATAATCATATATAGAATTACATATATTATTTTTAATCTACTAGGACTAATATGTTAGCATATACTCCAGTCGCTTGGTAGTTATTCAAAGTTACAAATCCGTTAACACACGTGAGACGGAAACGCAAAGTCCATAAATCGATCCAGTGTTATAAATGTCTATTAGCGCCCGTGAGCTGTCCACAATCCCAATGTTCCAGGCTTGGCTGGCTGGCTGGCTGGCTGGCGGGTTGGCAGCTCTCTATCCATGGATAGAGAGAAACGGGAGTGATTTACCTGCACGATCCCACGGGACTCGGCCGCACTACCATATTAATGAGCTGGCAATGGCCCGTCACGGACTAATTAAAGCCCCGGTAATTGAGTGGCCGTGTTGTCAGTGGCGTACTACATAGTTGGGGTGGTGTGAGGCTGCTGTGCGCATGCGTGCACATTGTGCCAACTGGACTGGAAAGTGTCGTAAAGTACCCGGCTGCCTGGTGAGATGGATATCCAGCGACGCGACCGTGAACGCGATAACTTTGTCTAAATTACTACACTCACTTTACACCAGCGATCACACGAAACAGAGCTGGACTTAGCGCTATGCACGGATGGGATTATATAATATATAAACAGTGTATAAACATACAAAGGTCTTATAATATTTCCTCTCTAAACACTCGGTGTTTCATTGGAGAGAACTGTAATAATATTTGTTGCTTGCGGCTGCAGTGCACAGCACAGCTAATCAGCTCTTTTATATTCCACTTATCAATTACGCGTATGTGCTGTTGCTATCAAGTAAACATGTGTTATGAACGTACTGTTGATGGCCGCTAAACACGAGTGGATGAGAGAGAGAGAGAGACATCAAACGACACATGTAACAGCAGCAGCAGTAATGTGCGTGTGCAGGAATAGTAGCAGGATGGAGTAACAGATAGTTACATGTGACATGTATATGATATGTAAAGCCGATGGTAATCAGCAGATCCTGCTGTGAATGCTGAACGAGACACGAGCACAGATCATCTACGTGTATATATAAACATGTACAGGACCGGCTTAGAGAAATCACATGAATTATTAGAGTCTTTCAATAATTAGAACTATATTTTAATAAGAATGTACAAAAGATTACTGTATCTTGCTTTCTGTATGTACATACGGGTATGTATATGTTTATGTACATGTACATGTATGTAATTTGTACATCGTTCGGTAATATCTGTGTAGATGATCAGGTAATTACGTCGCACTCCGTCAGTAATACGCCCGGAGGAGATTGTGATAACCGGAGCATCGATAAACGATCACTGGAGCTGATTGCATCAGCAGCAGCGCTAGCAGTGGCGGTACTAGGAACTATTCTAGTACACAATACACACTGTTTTTCAAATAGATAAAAACATAATACTAATTCACTTTGTAGTTATATAGATAAAAATATATTAATATTCTAAGTATCATATATAACATTAATACTGCCCCCCTCTGATTCGTACGCCAATGTATATTTACATAATATCATCATATAAACATGACCATAGTTTTGGTGACTCGACTGATGTATGTGCGTGTGTGTGAACAGAAATTAATTTCATGTGGTAATGACATGTAAATCAGTATCAAATGTAACCACAGACGAACCGCCTTCGGCATCGGCCTTTGTCGTTACTTCTCCATCTATGTGTGTGTGTGTGTGTGTCAGTCGTCCGATAATTAACTGGTTTCTTCATTACATACATCATACATACAATAGTCATCATCATCAGCAACACGCATCATCATATTAACGAATACTTTTAAATTGTTTGTCAAATGAAATATGAATACACAAAATTGTACATGTAAATAGGACATTAGTATAAGCAAAATTTCATTATTTCATTCTTAAAATATGTTTAGTCATCGATATAAGTAGAACTGTACTCGATTGTGAAAGAAGTTTACAATGTGACGTACCACAGTATGTATAGGAAAAACAACATACTTTCATGATGACAATTCCTATTGACATAAAAGAATGGTACAAGCATTTCTATATTCTTGAAACTATCATACTTAGTCTCTGAAGAACGTTGATAACAATTGTTATGGACACTTGAAAATGTAACAGTGCTGCTGCTGTAAATTCGCTTAGCTAGAGGCCTCGTGTAACCAAACTCTCCCAGGAGGCAGAAGTAAATACATTCCATCGCCTACACCATTGCTTACATCGGTGCCAACATGCTCTCTGCTCTCTCGCCGCGCACACTACTTACCATAACTGAATAAAAGAAGCCCAGCATTTTAATTCGAAGAAACGCAGGTATTGTTTCACATTGTAATACAGCGCAGCGCGCCCGTCAATTTGCTAGATGTACTGGCGACCGTCTTAAGTTACAATGTCACCAGCAGACAACTAAGATGGAATAGGATCCTGCAGGCTAAAAGATATTTTTAAAGTGTGTTTCTGCCGAGTCGACATGATCATATTAAATAAAATGTCATGTCAACATACAACCTCCTCCATTCACATTCAGTTCATTCGGCCACAAATATTCTATTCTCGATGTAATAACGGCAAAAAAGAAACTGGTATACACATATTGGACAGGTACATAATTGGATGATCATGTCAGAAATGTATATTAGAATCTATGTAAAGATGAGAAAGTAAATGTACAATACAGGAGGATCTCTCTGTGGTGTTAGTGTGTTTGCAATTTAATTGTATTGTTCTTCGAAAAGCCCCATCGGTAATACCTTGAGAGCTCTACGAGTGACCGGACTTTACATTATCTCACACACTCTCTGGATAAACTTCTCTCAGTATCTGGGCTTTAGAAGAAACTATGTAACTTCCAGTCACACACGAGACTCGTGTCACCTCGCGTCTTTTTCCCGTTAATGCAATAAAAAGAAAACGTCGTTTTTCAAGTCCCCGCCGTGGCACGGAAGTGTATTTTTACACCACTCTGGGGTCTCGAAAATTTCAAATTCCATTTCACATAGTATTACACGGCACTTCTCACCCTCGGTTTTTCCTTTCGTCGCATAAACTCGGCACTTTCCGTCATCCCTCGGTGGAGCCTGGGGAGATACCTTAGTACCACACAGACAGTGGCGTAGCAGGCCTGTAGATATGCCAAGTTGTATTATACCAGTTTATGCGATGGTACGCCACTGGGAACGGTGTACGCACGTGTCCCATCACGTAACGTGATACGGACAATGCTCACCACCCGCCCCACCACCCCCGGTGGCCAATCTGAAGGACCGCGGCAGGTTAGCGGGTGCTATAGTGGAGCAACCGATGGCTTACAACACCCGCGGGAGCTGTATCTAAACAATGTATATCATACGCTACTACTACTACTACTACTCTCTGCCCAAGTATGTCCGCTCTCTCCAGTTTTATAGCAGTGTAATAACGGCTCCGAACGCACCGTGAAATATGCTTATGGATATATTACTCGAATTTTTATTGCCTATTTTCAGATAAATTCGCCGGCACGGGATAATTTGCTGCCGAGTTTATTGTCTGTCAGCAAACATTGTCGACTGATTTCATTACACGAATGGCTATCTTTTTTATCAGTTATGGAATCGACATAAATTCATGGCACGCGAACGCGGGAAAGGGAGGAATGTGGAAAACAACGGTTTTATTCATGCGAAAGATATCATAAAACTGGCATATAGTAGTAGTTTGGAACATTGTCTGACTATTTTATATACTACAACTGTAACAGTTTGATAGAGATGATTGAACTGATCACAAAGGCAAGAAATCTAGGAAACTCACTTACGTAAATGTTTATGCAGTACAGATTGCAATTTTAAATTACAAAATTTTTGATGCAGGTATTTGTGATTGCTATGAGGTGGGAGGAGAGGATTGTGTATGGAATCAAAGGCTTTCCACTGCAATGCTTTGCTCTCTCTCTCTGTGTGTATGTGTGTGTTTGGAGATTTCAGTGTGCCAGTGATTAGGTTGTCATCCTGCTAGGGACCACTGTGCCTGACAGCTGTGCGACGATGTTTGATCAAAGAATTTAATTTTTGCACGTTGTGATAAATGACGTGTTTTCCAACATATATCCGTACGTACCTAACGTTCACCTGGCGATGACGGATTAGTTAAAAAGTCACAGAGCACCAGCAGCAGCAGCAGCAATAAAGTACACATTGTCATTTCCTATTTACACTAGTACACAGTTGACTGATGCATAATTACATGTCCAGCATTCTACATACAATGTGACAGCATGATATTAATAATGAAGCCATACTTAACAAAATTCAAGGGTACTGAGCATAAACCTACAAAAACATCTAAACTAGCAATACAACTCTGTATACAAATCATTTGTGCCATATCCATTCACAGTACAATGTCATCCGTCAATACCACAAATTCCTGTAACGAAGCGCAAACAACGATTTTCCAAGGCAAAAGATTGGAGGTGTCTAGCGTACGACTTTGAATCCATCACTGGATAAATCGTCCAGTCAGGGACGTTACACGGGGAGGAGTTAGAGAGGGTGATGGAAAAGGGACGTTGAGTTATATGTTTGCTTCCGGTGCCGTTGGTGGACGACGGCGGCGAAGCACGGATTTAAGAGATTCCGCTCTAACGGTCACTTGACGTTTTGTTTGAGATTGGATCAGGATTGCCGGGCCGGCTCTACGATATAACACTCGAACGCGTCCATTCAACATGGACGTACGTTACGCATATGTACGAGTATTCACATGTAATCCGTATATGAAATATTTTAAGTGGTGGGCTTCCTGATTTAACGGAAAAAGATTATTACGCAGTAGTACTAATTCAAGTGAGATCTATGTACCTAAGTCCATAAATGAATAAACATATAATATTATGAAAGTAAATAAACGACAGAAAAGTCAAAGACATTTTGTTGGGCTGGAGATTATTAATGTCCTATATTATTTCTATCCATGTTACGCTACTGTGTACTGATGTCAACGGACAAACGGACAGACAGACGGCTGCTGTCCATGTTGTGTTTTGTTGTATTCGCGTTGACCAATTTGACGTGACCATTTCCTTCAGATCCGCTCTGTAACAACGGACGACCAACATGACAGTTATTGAATACTGGAAACGGGCAATTCCGATTCGTCCGATAATGCTTCCGGTTCGTTCACCCTCAGATGTTTCTGTTTGTTTCCGATTTTAACACGACGTGGCAGGCAACAACGAGCAAATATGCCCTTCGTTACAGCAGCACCGCCATCCAAAGTAGAGAAATATTCAGCACTAGTATCCGAGTGGTGAGTCTTCATTTCCCTGTGTGTATTTCAGAATGAAGACTGACGTGCCATCTTGTCAGTGTTTCAATCTAATGCCGACTGTCAGTTGTGAGTGAATGAATTCATTTTTAGTTTTTCTAATTTGCCGCCCGGCTCTGCCAAAGAAGAGTGTTTGGCACCCTGACTCCGGCTCTCTCTGTGTGTTAATGCTCGTTGCTTGTGTATTTTTATAGGATGACGGTGGGGTTGGCTGGAGGGTAGCTATGCGTGTGCATAATATATCAAACGAGAGAAGTTACAAAAGTGAAAAATGAATTCACGAATTATGTCGGAATAGAGTAAGCGTCGGGGAACGTTGAAAAGCTTGCCGCATCCTGGCTCGAGTCGTTAAGCTATTTATTAAATGGAAAGGCAAAGAAGACGAATGATCAAAGGCAAGTAAATGTTCCTGCTCGCTTGCTCGCTCGCTCGTCAGTCGACAGAATATTACCTAGCCGCCCTCTACAGTGCATGGGTGGAGCATGTGGGCAGCCATGCATAAAGAGGGTTATTAGAGAAACTATTAACAGGGAAAGGTCAACTGTCCATACATGCATCGGGAGTAGATTGATAATCTTACTAAACTTTCCCCTCGCTGTGGACTTTCCAATCTTTGGTTTCAATTTTCAAAGGTTAATCGATGTAGTAATATTGTAGCCGTTAGTGATACAACTGACTGACTCTAGATTTCTATATAAGAAGGCTTGTCATTGTACGCCAATGTCCGTAGTGATGTAGAGACTATACATCCATGCACCTTGCTGCGCAGTAGTGAATTATAAAAAAGAAAAGCCAGACGCTGTAAATGAAAATCCAGGGGGCGGAGTTAGAATGACATGTGCCAAACTTTGGAGCGGGGACCGTGACAGCCGGAAAATGTGTAGTCAAAGTAAAATATTATAGGAAAATTTCAAAAGCATCCCAGTATGCCAGCAGCAACACGCGTACCTAACTCTCCCCCTCGCACTGCCGTCAATGACAAGTAAATTCAGTGGCGTCGCAACTAGATTTCAGTGGAAGGAGCGGGTGGTGGTGTTGTTGTTGTTGGGAAACTTGCTTATTTGCCACCTTTCAACTTTTCCCCCTTTTTTTCTCTTCTTTATTCTCACTCACTCTCTCGCTCGCTCTCTTTCCGTTTGGCTTTAGGCTGAACATTGGAAATGTTCGTTGCTTTGAGCCTGTACTGACAGGGTGTTAGACCAATCAGTGTCCGGATTTATGTATTCGAATTCAATCTGTCGGAGTTTCACGGAGCGGTGGTTTCCGGCGCGTGAACGCTACCGGATTTCCGGTCAAAGGAAACAACTCTGAACTCTGTATGTTTATGTGTGTGCGCGCGTGTGTGTGGTACTTGATTGTTATGGTTATTGTATAACATACATACACATATTCACAGACAGAAAGCAACAGGAACATTGAAAGGATGTGATTTTCATTTTACAAACAGTTAGATACAGATGGATCAAGTATATTACATATTTGTGAAATATTCATGTAATGTTTAATATGACACAATCATTCCTGTGTTGATCTGAATGAAATATTAGAAAAGAAGAACAAAATCTATTAGTTGTCTTTTGTAATTATATAGGAAGTAAATATAGTTTACAATCTACAAGAGATAATTTTCTGATACAGAATGAAAATCTTTCACTGTTCACGTAAAATTTCGCTCGAATAGAGGAAAGAGAGAGACAGCACACACATTCCTAGTGAGGATGAGCAGGATGAAGATGTGTATCGTTCCCTGTAGACACTCCCGGAGCAACCAACAACTGACCGCGCGCTTAGCGACGGAGCATCGTTGGAAACCGAGAGATTGCGGGCTGGCCACGGATTAATTGCGGGCTCATGGGACCGTTTACTACCCGGCCGCGACAATACAACCACTCACCACACCCCGTCACACCCCGTCAGCTCTTCCTTGTACACACAGACACAGCTACAACAACTAGCAGGTACATTCCGGTAACAGTGCACTAGAATGTATGTGTGTATAAACTGGAGCAAGGAATTACAACACCGTTGCGGTCGTCAGCACCGACATAAAGGGAAATCCCTTCAGCAATATGAACTGTCCACAGCAATGCACCACACACACACACACACACACAATGACACAACGCCCCACCGTGGAAGTAAAGTGCACTTCCTGCCATATGACTTTACAACACCCCTGGCCAGTTTTATTACCAAGCCACGTGTAACTATTCTCACGTCATCATTTTACTAGATGTACAAAACACATTATCAGAAATTGTGATTAATTTTTACACATTTAATTGTACAAGATCGTACAATCAGATGTATAAATTTTCTGTTAGACTCCACGAAGAGGGATCTTCTGCGAGAAGATATATTAGTTCTAGGAAGAAACTGTCGCGATGGATAGCATTCGGGAATAAATCTAATCGAATCTGACTATCAATTGGCCAGGCCTGTCTATATGGAGTGTCGCAAGTCGGAAGGCACTCGGCTGGCTAGAGTCTGCAGGGGTCGGCGGGCGGGGAGTGAGATGCACTGATGGCGGCGCCTCGCGGATGATAAACGACGTACTCATAGTAATTGCCTCCTAAGTTATGGCTCATGGCGTGTATGAAATATGGCAACGTTCCGCACGCAATTACTGCGGGGTTATTTATCTTCGGTGCAGAGTGAGACACGGACCCCGACGACGAAGAGGTGCAGAGGATCTTCACCGAGGAGATGGCGGGGGGTTAAACACTCTGCTTCCTCATTCATGAGCCCTGTCGGCCCTTTATCTCGTACACAGCATGCATCAGAGTGTGCGGAGGGTGAGGAGGGAGATCAGTGATTTGACATGGGCGTACGTGAATGCATCAAGTAAATCGAAAAGGACAGCACAGTGTCAGATTGTATCTGATGTGTCGTGAATGATCAGCAGGGTGCTGCTCGCATGAATCTCAGGGATGATGAAGGGTGAAATCAGACTGCAACAGACACTGATTACTCTACGGAATTGGTAAATAATTGACGGGGGGACAGATATCTCTTGTGACGGTTAATAAAAACAGAAAATATTTAAGTGTATATTACTAGAAATCATAGTGACATTGCGAACAATATACTGAGAGTAATGCCTTGTGTACTGTATTACACGTACGTCTATGACTCGCTGGCTGTGTGTGTGTGTGTGTGTGTGTGTGTTGAGGGTTGATAAACGAGGCGGCGTGCACTGTGTCTATAGCCAGGTCATTGCGGACAATATGGAATTTGTTTCGGTGGAGTTTATCATGTAAGCATTCGGGGAACGTCGACTGATAACGGCGGCTCGCACTACCACTGCCGCCGCCAGTACAGCCACACTGGAGGCAGTCGCCGTGATTTACTACCGCCGCCAGCCACCACCACCGAACCCACAAACACAGGGACGTATTACTTACAATGTAATGTATATAT
>JAGJTL010000176.1:805518-827592 GCA_022063505.1 Calosoma granatense
ACATTGTAAGTATATATATAGTTCATAAAAGTGTAGCAAAAGAAATTCACCACTATTGTAAAAATAGTATGAATATTTTAAAAATATTTATAAGAGTGTATATAAATATACTACTGTAATTTATTAGAAGAAAACATTGAATTATTTTACAAAATTTGTGGAAATTGGGACGTGAAATTATTCTTTTCATTCTGTACAAATTATGTTTGATAATTAAATATGACTAATAATTGTTGGTTGGAATATCCGTGAGTTCGGTTCTGACGCTATGCACCGCTACGGTGTCGGATGTAAGCGCACACGGAGGCGGTATCCCAGCCGCTGTAGGTGTGTATGTGTGTGCGCGCTGCCACCGCACGATGTCGGTAGCGATGGTTGTGGCAGCGGCGGTGGTGTGTGTGTGTGTGTGGTTACGTTTTTACATATATACCCGGGAATCTATCATGCGCCGGGTATTAAAACTTTTATTTATGGACGACATTAAAATCACACATTTCTCTCAACTAGCGTAGACTTTACACTCATAACTCATTCCGACGTGTATAAAAAGTGTAACACACACACAGTGGTGGCGAGCGGGGGGCAGGGGCCGCGGGGGTGTGTGTGCAAGAAAGAATGGAAGTAATTCAGCCGGAGAGGTTGTCTCATTTTTCTTCGAAAGTGCGCTATAAGTCAGCGACGCGTGCTGTCACGTCTAACAGCGGCGGTACTACGAACCACCACCCCCAACAGCAGCAGTAGCGCCATCATAGCGGGGGGTGGCAAACCACTGAATCACAGATGCACACACACACACATATACATGTGTAGTGACAGGAGTTGAAGAAACATTGTTCGTACTTCCTTGCAAGAAACAGACTTGTGTATCGGACAATGTGAATTGTATCGTGACATATATACATGTATATAAGGGTTAGTTATCCTTGTTATTATGTATTGTACATAAGATATCAATCAACGTTCCTCCTGCATGACTAAACGTACACAGCTGACACAACAACCTTTCTAAGAAACAAATAAATCAATTTAGAAATGTGTAACTCATTGGCACCATTGCCAATACTGTATTGAATTGTATAGAATATAATCTATACGAGTTACTGACAGCGTATTATTATACCACCTACACTGTAAGACATACCAACGATATTTTGCAACCCACAAATGCATCTGTACAATGTACAAGTATCGACAAGCCGTCACAGCCGCGGCTGATGATAGAACTCTCTACACAGATATATAATAAATATTCATTCAGAATATCGTTGTGTATTTGAATACCAAATTGATTAGGAATAATATGTTATTCCCCGACACATTGGCATACATAATGAATATAATAATCGAGGAATAATAAAACATAATTAACATAAAATGACAGTGTTTGCATCGATGTAAATCAAGCGAGCGCCACAAATCGTGATCAAACTAATAATTATCATGACTCATAATTTAACACCTTTGTTATATACACAGACACAAAAAAGTATATATGATTATATATAGATACAGGGATGGACTTTATGCAATTCTATAACATTGTATTGTCCAGTAATTTCTTTGATTCCTACTCTGTTAAAGAATCGTGCTAGTAAATTATTCTTTTCTCAGTAATAGATAATAATACTAAACATACTAACAGTTGGCAATAATGTATAAGAATAATAGAACAATAATATGTACGTGCCAGTTGGTTGCTACGTTAATTAATCAAACATAACACCACAATTACTCAGCGATTTGAATCTGTGATTTTTTAATCAACTCGCACATTGATGATTGATAGTGCATTAATGTTTCATTTAAATTTTAATTACGACTCGTAAATGTGAGTAGGCGATGCAAAATAACAGTGCAATAAATCACGTACCAATCAGACAACAAAATGAATGAGCAATTTAAATAATAAATGTATTTATTACTTACCATTCACTTGCGGAGAAGGATAGAGAGAGACATTGTCAGTAACTGCAAATCACACACACACACACACACACACACACGCGGAATAGAGAAATATTCTTGTAGAACATAACATCTTAGTTCACCACATTCAACAATGAGTCAGTATCTATGATTTCACATTATATTGTTGGAAAAAAACACATCATTTTTATCCACTATTTAAACAAGAATATAAAGAATATCACTAGAAACACACATTTCTAATGTTACACGAACGAACTGAACAAAATTAACTCGAATTTCTTCTCCTCCTTCTTCTCCTTCTTCCTAGCGTTTTCCCGCTAATGCAGGGTCCGCTATGCGGATCTTTGAACGCCACTTGTTCCGATCTGCTGTAAAAATAAACTCGAATTTAATCCCTATTAAATTAAGTAAACTATTATTCAATGGACAAGTACCAGTACGTTTGATTAAAGATCCCCACTTATCGATCTGTGATGTAGAATTTTTTATGCAAACAATATAGAGTACATACATACATAGATTCTCTCTCACACTCTCTCGCTCTCTTTCTCTTCTGTTGAAGAAGAATGAATAATGATTTTTAAATTCGTAGTGACATCTGTAATGCGTTTGGAATGGCGTTATTTGTCGGGAGCGCAAGGCATATCTCATTTATTCCCTGCTTGCCCGTGTATTTTTCGCAAGCTTTTGAAGTCACCGAACGTGTAAAGTAAATTGCCTTATACATTTTACTAAAGAAGAAGAACTCTCTCTCTCTCTCTCTCTGTCTCTATGTATATTCCACACTAAACAAATACTAGAAACATTCAAAGATATTTCTTTATTATTATCTAAAACACTAGGATTATATATGTAATATTCTTCTAAGGAATAAAGAGAAAAAATACGTTAATTTTAAATGTATTTAACATACTTGTTTAACATACAACTGTAGCTACACAATTATTGCAAATAAAACTATTCTCTTCAGTGTATAAACCTGTTAAAACTGAATATAATTACTTGTGTCTTGTACGCTTGTATCTGCAAGCCAGTGGCGTGGCTACAGAAATATTAGCCAAGTATAGGAACAATTAGGCATAATTAAACCACAGCATTTCGCTGTCACTGTTAACTACCTTGACGTACGTTTAAAATCTAAATTTGTTTTTATTTTTCTACTGTAAAATGTCGTTTCGAAATGGCGAAGCGATTGTTATGCGTGATTCGAACGAGCAATTAGAAGGTAAATAATAATTGTTAATCACTAGTCTTGTTCATTACTGGGAGATTAATTGTTTTTTCAGGTAACATCGAAACTAGATGTAGTTTCAGAGCGAGAGCAGAATTGTATGCGCGCAAATATTACCGACAAATATTCACAGTAGTGTTCTTGCTGTGTGCTGTCATCGTATTTATACTTCTCATTCACAAGCATAAGGCTAAAAGTAAGATATTCAACTTATAACTTAATATATGAAACACTTTTTGAAATTATAATTTTTTATAGAATTAATACCAGTACTGCCAGAGCACAAAAATGGCTCACTCGAAGAAGAGATGCATCCCAGATTGCCATGAAATTTTAGCAATTATTTGTAATAATCCATTTTGTAATAAATTATTATACTTATTTTTCCTGTAACATTTTCTAAATAAAAATATGCCTATGTTTAACATAACAATATATGATCTGTATTATTCCATTTGAAAATAAAAATATTTGAATTTCATTGAATAAAAACAGGCGTCGATGTTTGTAACTATTTTCGCCACAAAAAAAATAATGCTGAAACTATATGTTTGCATTCCGCATATTCAGCGGTGTGCGAATTAGACCACTTACGTTTGCAAATAATCGCAAGTGTGTTGCATTGCAAATTCAGTCGGAAATTATTGTGCATTTTATTTCGGAACAGTTGCCTGTTCGTTGACAATGTGTTGTAGAAATATTTAACAGTGCCGTACTATTTAAATACAGTGTTAATCTAATTAATCAACTACTACAACGATATTGTTATATTCAAGTTTATATTTATTATTTAAACATTGAGTGTAACGTGTTTTATAAATGAAAATAATAAAATATTATTAAAGGTATGTATACTGACGACCTTATATATTAAAAGAAATATATTGTGTTTAAAGTACAAAGCAAATCTTCCTAATAAACCAGAATTGTTCCCGTTTTAATCCTACTATAGCCATCTCTGAACAATATCTTGAACTAACCATCATTAATTTGTACTAATGTTAATCCAATCAATCAGAGATAATCTCAAATAAAACTCGTATTTCACTGATTTAATACTCCTGGTGCCATCTGTCATTATTTCTGTGAACTATATACGTGGTACTTTTAAAATTTACTATTCATTGCAAATTTCTATTTTTCAATTGTTCTAGAAGTGAAGGTAGTGGTTACAGGTCGATTTGAATGTTTTAAAGTGTATAAAATCTTTATAGGCAACCCGTTTTGCATAATAATATTGCGCGTTGCTTACCATATATCATTTATTCCTACATATTTGCTTATAAATTTTTCTTAAATAGATCAAATACAAAATGGGAGATGCATTTAAACATGTGTTCAAGAAACAAAACGCTTTAGTAACGTATTATAAGAAGAATGGTGAAATGGTGACCATTGATCTGAGTAAAAATGATAAAGGTATATAAATAATCTGATATAACTTGCTCTCCATCTTATAATCACTATTAATATTTTAGATGGCAAGCATAAACTTAGTACACCCATGATCAAAATCGCACTGGCAATTTGTATAGTATTCTTTGTAATATCCATATATATTACCGTCCGAATATATAATTCTGGTAAGCGCAAACCATCAAATATTTTTACAAAATCTTATTACCAATCTCTTATTAATTTTCTGTATTAGGTCTGCTAACTACTGCTCATAATGTAACGGAAAATCTATCAGATATATACAGCAGTATGGAATATTATTCGGATGAACTTTCAGACATAAGGGACAAACGTGAATCAGACATAAATCTGCATGATTGTCTTGAATGTCATAATGAACTAGACCTGGAAGAATCCTTAGAGCCAGCTGCAATACGCTGTAAGAAGAACATCGACCAGAACAAGGATTGTTGTGAGTTGTGGAGGAAAGTGAAAGAACTGGATAAAGTAATGAGTGATGTACAGAAAGAGTTTAATCTATTTGATATTCCGTGTAAGACGAAAGGAGAACATAAGAAAGATGGATCAGATGAGAGTAGCAGCAGTAGTGAATCAGAGGAGAAGAAACAAGATGATAAAACACATGTAAAGGAAGGTGTAGATAAAGATAAGGATAAAGAACTACATGAAAATAAAGAACAAGAAAACAGTAATGAAGAAATACACAAAGATGGACATTCTACACTGAATGATGAACCAGTGCAGACGGAATATCAAGAGCATCTCTCAACTACCACAGCAATAAATTATAAATATAATATTGTTGATGAATTTGAACATTCTGGGGATGAACCATACGATGTTAACGTCAAAGTGAAGGTGGAACATGATAATCTAGATAACAAACCAATGGATTATCAAAATCAATATGCGGAACAATCTACATCACGGCCCATAATCGATCAGCCTGTATATTTCCGAAATGATGAGGAACCCAAGCTTGAACAATTATTTACAGATCCACAAATTACTGAAATGGACCCACAAGTTATGAGAACACAAACTGTGAAACAGGGAGCGAAACAAGCTGAACTAGATCCTGCACTTTATTCTGATATACTTAACTACATTGACTATAGAGATAATGCACTTGACGACTCTGAGGAGGATATGGATGAATATGAGGAAGATCCAGAAAATGTAGCGAGATTAAGCCAGGATGATAACAAAACTAGTAATCGTATAAACGCAAATAGTAAAACAATCTCTGTTCACAATAATGGTAAATTTAACAGTTCTACAATATATACTCACCAGAATAATCCAGTTCATGATACTACCTCTGAAGAACATCCCAGTCACTCAAATGAATCTCATTCACATTCCATCGAGTCACATGAACGTCACAAGATAAAAACAACATTGATGAACGAATTAGTAGGAGAAGCTGCAGAATCTACCACAGATGGTGCAGTTTATTCTTCAAGTAACTCCAGCACAAGTGAACATGTATCAACTGAAATCAATAATGAATTTCTTGGTAACCCAGCTGATAATAATACACTCACTACGCCAAACACAACAACTACCATTCCAGAAGTAAATACTACTCAAAATAATATAACAACACCGTCTCCAACAACTATTTCAACCGATGCTAGGAAAACTGCTGCAATTCAAATTATAGATGAAACCCTAGATGATGTTGAAGAAGTTATTGATCCACTTTTGTTGAAAATCCAAGAACTCAAACCTGAATCAACAGAGAATCAAAAGGAAATTGTAACATCAGATTATTTCAATGCAGCAAATAGAATTATCGATCAAGAAATCGCATCTTCGGAAACATATACAGAAAATAAAGTAATAGTTTTCCAAACAGAACCTCCAGAAGATAAGACAAAGAAGCATTCGTACGAAGATGAACTAAGTTACGGTAATAGCGAGTACCAATTTGCGGATAATTCAAAACAACCTAACAGAGAATATAAAATTGAATTAACTACGAAATTAAATGTTATTAATGAAGGTAATGAATATTTGTACAGTGGAAATAAAGATGACAATAGTAACAGACAAGATACTTTGTCTTATGAGAAGGACGAAGATGAAACAACATTGAGATATTCCAAATCACATCACTCTAGTTTCATGAAAACTTATTCTGTGGCGAAGCAAGCAGAGAACAGTGATGAAGATGATATAATATTTGTACCAACAGAACACACAGACATAACAACTGATGCAGGCAATCATATTAATATCAGAACGCATACAGACTCGCAAGAAAACAGGATGAGTTCAGATATATTGGATACGTTAACTTCAAGTGGAGTATCTGGCGGTACAGGTACAGAAACTGAATTGGTACAAAATGTAACAGAAGTATATAGTACAACTACAAGTGCAGGAGAAGCAACCAGCACAGATTATTTAACTATTTCACCAAGTGAGACTTACAGTAAAACATCTACTAGTTCAGAGGAAACACCAGACGATAACTCTTCGGCAGAGAAACAAGCAATCTTGCTAGATAATATGGAAAGTACAGTACCAATGGAAGATATCGATGAATACAATGCTTTCATGACAGTAACATCAAGTTCCATTGATATTTCCGTGGCTCAACCGATGGAGAATTTATCCAGCACGACAACTTCCACACCTGCAAGAATTGCAATGGAACACTCATTAATTTCATCGGTATTTAATCCTGGTGATTTTGAAAATACAACTACTAGTTCCACCACAGATATTTCCGTAAATATTAAAGACGCAGAAGATTCAGAAGAAGCCGTAAAAATTAAAGAAGCAGAAAAGAAAATGATTGAATTGAACTTGATGGATGTACAAGAAATAACAGAAGATAATCAATCACTTACTTCTAGGAACCAGGAACAAGAATCACAACTACTGTCTCCTGTAGAAACTGACCCGCACAAAACTAACAGTACAGAAGAATCATTTCGTTCAGGAATACAAGAAAAGATCCAATCACGTGCACAAGATGGTACTGGTAACAATATGCGAATAGTAAATGAAAATCCCCTAGCAGATCGATTCCATAGTTCTGGTTCTTCCACAGCCTCGAAGGGATCCTTCGACAATCCATTTCTTCCAGCGTTCGAGTCCAGCAAGGCCAGTCACCAGCTCACCGTTAACACCAACATGATGCCCATGTGTTTCTATGGGCTACCCAATCAGAACACACCGGCGCTGCGACAACCTGGTAGTGTAACATTCCCAGCCAGTCAGGACGATGGATCTCCGAATTTGCCTTCTGCACGATATGCATCTGTTCCAGGATACGACAACAACGTCAATCCGTTCACATCGTCGCACACGGCGTACGGAGCGTTTGGTTATCCGCAAATGTACCCAAACAATCCCGGTCAACAAGCCATGTACAACTACTACTATTCTATGATGGCCCAGAAGTACGCACCATCCAATTACATGAACTCACCATCAGCCATGACGAATCCATACTTCTGCACCTACGTACCGTCGTCTTCACTACAATTTCCACCAGTATCTAGTTTCTCAGAGTACAGACGTAACAGTGAGAAGAATTTCACCATACCAGAGGATCCAGACGATAAAACTATTCCGAGAGAATCGTTGGAATCATTGTAAGGTTTCTGCACAATTTCCTCCAAATTTTGTTAATAAAACTTTTCTTATAGGAAAGCAAATATCTCGAGGAATAGTATCAGTTGCCCTGTTGGACATAAAAGTTGTTTTGATGGATCCAAGTGTATCAAGACTGTGAATTGGTGTGATGGCTCTGTGCACTGTAAAGATAAAAGCGATGAGATGAGTTGCTCCTGCAGAACTAGAGTGGATAAGAGTAGACTGTGCGATGGATACTTTGATTGTCCGAATGGAGAAGATGAACTGGGATGTTTTGGTATATTTTCATCTAACTCCTAAATCTTGTGCCAACAATAATGTACTTATGTTGTAGGTTGTAATGAGTCTGAATTTAGTTGTGACGACTGGGCCGAACGAGAGAAGAGTGCTACTTGTGTTCCGCTATCCGAACGATGTGATGGCATCGAGCAATGTAAAACTGGCAAAGATGAAATGGATTGCTCTTTGTTAACTAATACAATCAATGCACGACAGGTAGATTTGGTTAAAAATATATGCTATATACAATACTTTTCACACATTATGTACTGTAGACATTCGCTGTATCAAAATCCATTGGATATCTGCATAGAAACTATAAGGGCAATTGGTATCCAGTCTGTTCAAATACTGATACTTGGGCTCTGGAGGCCTGTTTATCTGAAGTTGGTCCGCAAGCCACGTGAGTACAGTTCTCAAGGTACCTAAGATATGATTAATGATATTATGATATACTCTTTATAGATTCCCCTTGGTACATATGATGCCAGTACCGTCTGACTACTCTGGCCAGTTCTTAACAGCTCTACCTGATCAGAAAACTGAATTCTTAAAATCCTGCATGGGCAACGAAGCTGTCCACGTTATCTGTCCACCGATTCCGTGCGGTACACGCTTGCTGCCTCCTCCGAATCATTTCCGCCATGAAGAAGTAGATACCAGTGCCGAAGAACAATTTCTACCGATTGTAAACAGATTGAGAAGGTTTACCGACGAAATGCACCGCGCAGATAATCTATTTGACATATTGGAAACTAATGATTTAAAGGAGAAAAACTACGAACGGTTATTCCGAAAACATACAGATCATAATGTGCCAAGGTATTTGGATCCACTAAAGTTTGCCGACTCGGATTTAGGAATAGGCAGTGATCGAGGCAAGCGTGGTGATAATAGAGTCGTTGGAGGAAAACCCAGCCAACCGACGTCGTGGCCTTGGGTAGTTGCAATCTACCGCGATGGAGTGTTTCACTGTGGTGGAGTACTGATGAGCGAATTATGGGTTATTACAGCTGCACATTGTGTTGATACGTAAGTCTCTGCTTTGTATATCCCATACATAATACTTCTAACTAAAATATATTAAATTACAGATACTGGCAACATTATTACGAGGTACAAGCAGGAATGCTTCGACGATTCTCGTTTTCTCCCATGGAACAAAATCGTGTTGCCTCAAATATCGTTGGCCATCAGATGTACGACAGATCCAATATGAAGAACGACTTGGCGCTTCTGAAAATGTCAAAACCGTTTCACTTTAACCGCTGGGTACGACCAGTATGTTTACCATCTGAGAGTTCGGCTGGTCCTAATTGGTTGTGGGGCCCGTTACCTGGTACTGTATGTACGGCAGTCGGTTGGGGAGCTACCATAGAACACGGACCGGATCGTAAGTAAAAGTATTTGTTTTTAACTATAGATAAGTGAAATAATGTCCCTTGTAGCTGATCATATGAGAGAAGTGGAAGTGCCAATTCTATCGCACTGCAAGCATCAAGAAGATGAAGAGGGACAAGAGATATGCGCAGGACTGTTAGAAGGAGGCAGAGATGCCTGTCAAGGAGACAGTGGTGGACCGTTGTTATGCAGGAACCCTATGGCTCCAAGCCAATGGTATGTGGCAGGAGTTGTCTCTCATGGAGAGGGATGCGCCAGGCCAGATGAACCGGGAGCTTACACCAGAGTCAGTCTATATCTCAACTGGATAGCCAGGAGCATATGTATGTATCCATATATTTTGCAAGATTATAATATAATTATCTAACGTAATCTTGTTAATTTTACAGTAGAAGAGAATCTTCCGCCACGCAGACCCTTACAGAAATGTCCTGGCACGCTGTGCATGGGCACACATCGATGTGTCGCGAAAAAACGACGTTGTGATAAAATAATCGACTGTCTTGCTGGCGATGATGAACTAGACTGTCCCGACTCAAATTTCCCTGCACTGTTTAAACATGCACTGGACAATATGATTCTATTCGCTACTAATAACGAAACCAGTGCTGAGAATACATCTGTACAAGATATGCTAACGACAGTGACGGACAGCAGCCTGGGAATGGAGAAACGTGAAGATAACAATGAAGCAGAATTGAGAATGGATATAAACGAGGAACAAGATGCGGAAACGAGTAAAGGCAATGAGGAAGTCAGTAGAAATGTTGTAAAAGGCAACGACGATATCCTTAAAGAGTGGAGTGACGTTGAAAGGGAAAAAGGTCGATTGGACAACAATAACAATGAGATGATAACAATTGCAAAACAGCTAACAACATCAACGAGCGCAGGGAATCGAGCCGATGATGGCCGGAGTGGTTTTACAGGCGACGATGGTCAAGCGTCGGCCATGAATAGAAATGGTGACATTAGTTCCACGTTCACGACTCCGGTCGGTGTAATATCTGATACAACGGCAGCCATAACTAACCAAGTAGTAGTACTAGCGACCACCGCCAGTGCTGCCAGTGCTGCTGTGAACGAAACAGCTAACGCATCTATCACTGAAAGTACATTTATTACATCGGACGACACAATATCGAAATCTACGGCCACCGGTAGCGAACCCACGACATCCACACATGTTGTAACGCCGGCGACACTAACGACATCTATCCAACGCGCGACGGAAACACCGGCTTTTACAGTTATAAATGATTCTCGCGGTGCCCTTAACAGCACAGATAAAAGTATGACGGAAGCAGCACATAAAACTGAGCAGGGAACTAGTGTACGGTACGACGACAGCACTGCCAGCGACGGTGTTAGTAATGATGTAATGTTCAGCAGTACAACTAGCTCTACACTGTCAACGGAGCCAGGAATAATGGATGGAAATGTTAATAACACACTACTAACCACCAGTACTACCACAGTCACTCCACATGTTATTCCTACTAAATTCTTATGTAAAAAGTGAGCCCAACAAATAATTCTTACTTCCTTCCACGCATCCATATATCTAACTGTTTTATAATAGCATGTTACAGATCATATCTATAAGGCAAAGATGCAACCGCATCTTAGACTGTGAGGACGGTACGGATGAAGAAGACTGTACTTGCAAGGATTTACTCACTGCTTCACATCCTGAAGCCATATGTGATGGCACACTGGATTGTGAGGATGAAACAGATGAAAAGGATTGCTGTAATAAATTATTAAGTTATACTGTAGTAAATACAAGTATTAAATGTGTGTTTCAATTTCAGTGAATTGTCCCAAAAATAACTATCATTGCCAACTGAGTAAGAAATGTGTTCCTAATCACCAGAAATGTGACCATAAAGCTGACTGTCCTTTTGGTGAAGATGAATGGGATTGCTGTGAGTAAATATATAAATCATATCCATCTATATAATATAAAAGAAATTATGTTCCAGTTGCGTTAACAAATGGTTCGTATATATCATTCGGAAAGGACCAACGTCCTGTTCTCCGCAGGAAGGGTGTAGTCACTGTGAGTCAAGCAGGAAAATGGTATCCATTGTGCAGGACAAACTGGATAGACATTGCTCCAGATGTAGCTGGTGATATGTGTATTTACTTAGGATTTAAGTAAGCTATACGCATCTCTGCCAAAGTTGCAAATATTAAACACATTTTCTAACTTACAGTGAATATTACAAGTATTACGAAAAGACAGTCAAACAAGATTCACTTCCCATTATCCAATCAGAAACAGACCTTCTCTCCATGAACAATAAGACAAGTGGAACTTGCAAGGCTCTTTATGTGAAATGTTCAAGTTACACTGCGGATGGGCTGGATGTGAATAAAATGCATACAGCACATCAGACCGGCGCTAATACACTGAAAGAACTGTTTATGAGCCCATGGAATGCAGCCATATTTGTGGATGGCGTATACAAATGTTCAGGAACGCTCATTGACTTGCAATGGGTGACTACGTCTAGAAAATGCATGGAGTATATTTAGTAAGCAGCAGAGAGATTAGGAATTATGGAATATTTAGTTTATATAAACAAATTTCTTTGTAGTTTACATGTGAATTACTGTACCGTCTTATTGGGTGTTGGCCGAGGACATTTAGATGTCGTCGGTCCTCATGAACAAATCAGAATTGTTTCAGAAGTTATTCCAATAACTAACTATGATGTAGCACTCCTGCGCTTGGCTAAACCTGCTAATTTCACGAGATATGTTCGTCCTTTATATATAAGAAACAGGTAAATTAATACAATATTAGAAAAGAAATAGGCGTATGTATATTCCTGATTGTATTAATTAAATTAATACTTTCAAAAGAAATAAGCCTATGTATATTTTTAATTGTGTTTGAATAGGAAAGATATAGTAACGGAAAAAGAAACATGCATTGCTATGGGCCGTGATGTGGACGACACTACACAAGCAATATTCCTACGACCGGTCCTGTCTAGTTGCGAGCTGGGACAACGATGTTTCAAGAGATATACTCCACTGACAGAATGTGATGTAAGCAATATTATCAATGTTGTGAAACTTGGTTTAAAATCCTTTATTTTTTCCATTAGAAGAAATCACGAGATGAACCCTGGGGTGGTTGTATTGTATGTTTGTCCGCTTCTGGTTGGTATCCAGCCGCCGTGTACTATGACCGTAAAGGAGTCTGTGGTTTCCAGAAAACTGGAGGTTACACCAGCCTACGATACCTTACTTCCACTATCATCGAAGCAATGAGTAAGATTTGAATTTGAATGCATACGATTATGTCAGCGAATATAAATCATATATACAGTTAATGATTAGTATGCAGTGTTCGACTGACTACCGTTGTTTATATTTGTAGATGGCCAACCATTCTTGGTAGATCCACCAATCTGTGATGGTGTCCGTTGTCCGCTAGGACAATGCATAAACCTTCCACGCGTATGCGATGGTATTTCCGATTGTTATGACGGAAGTGATGAATCCGTTGCAAGTTGTAAATTGAAAACACTGTACTGTACAACTACATCCTGTGGTAAATATATCCCTAACAATCTCCATACTATTGTCCCGTACTATTATGCTGTTTGTTGTAGAATGTTCAAAGGACGAATTGAGATGTCGGAATGGTAAATGCGTACCTAAGCGCGCATTCTGTGATCGAAGAGATGACTGTGGAGATCTCAGTGATGAACCGCCTGTGTGTAACTGTTCATCTTACCTATCGCTCGTAGCGCCACACAGACTGTGCGACGGAATCACGAACTGTTACGATAAAACCGATGAAAACCCCGCATTGTGCCAGTGCAGGGAGGGTAGTTTCAAATGCCAGAAGTAAAACTATTAACATAGCCAAATGAATTATGGATTATTATTGATTGTGTTTTCCAGGTCTGGAATATGTATCCCACAGGAATACGTGTGCGATGGTCAGGATGATTGTCCGGATAACGAAGATGAAAGTATATGCTTAGCACTTCAAGCTACGAAGACTGATAGGCAAGTACATCTCTTTTTAGAATTGAATGAGTGCCTCTCATCCGAATAATCAATACTGCAAAGTGTACGTTCCCCGGTTTTAAACCACAACTTTCCATTTACTTTCAGAGATGGCGTTGGTGAACTAAAACTCCGTACACACGGCTTGTGGCACTCGTACTGTATGCCGGAGAAACCGCTCACTAGATCACAGCTGGAAGAGATATGTGGTGAGCTTGGCTTCGTCACAGGCCATGCTGACATCATGAACGTTACACGAGAACATGATCTCGCTACTACGATCAATGTGGATGATTTCTCATATGTTAAACTGAACAAACATGTCCGAGTATTCCTCAGAGGTGACTATCCATTGGCTACTCTGGAAAAGAGCGCGGATTGCAAGAGATTATACTTGGAATGTACTTAAAATCTATCCATTGTGCTGTTAATATTTATAATTGTACTTTAAATTTTAATAAAACTAAATTAAACTAACTGTCAGTGACTCTTCAAATTAGCAGTAATATTATTACGTGTATAGGTAGGTATTTTACTCAGAAAAAATGACAATTATCTTCACGCGATCTGTACATACATATTTAAATGTTTAAACAATAATTATATTACACAATTCTTTTTCGGATAAAGATTTGACAGTGTGCTATTTCCAATGAATCTTCCTAACTGTTAAACAGTTTCAAGGTACGTTCCCACATTCTATTACACTGGATGAATTATGTATTTTTGCAAAAATATTATTGAATACTATTACATTCTATACTAATGTCCTACATATCTTCCAATCTTCTTGCTTTAAAGCTGTAAAAGTGCTATAAAACTATTAGCTACAGTTGCTATTATTCAGTCACGTACTGGAAATACAGCTTACTATATTGACGAGTGTATGCGTGTGCGTGTGTACTGAATGAGTGAACAGGTGTATTAACATTTTACAAGTGCAGAATTTGGTTATAGTAATGGTATGGTGTGGTGTATGTATGTACGTGTGTCTATGTATTGGGCAGGCCGTCGACCCAAGTGAACCGTTGCACGGCTAACGTACGGACTCCGGCCATGGATGGATAGTTGAGCCTAGCCACCGCTCAACCGCTCAACCGCTCACTCATTTACTTGAGAGGAATGCTAACGCATTAGAACTGGCATATATCATTGTTATAATCGAGTAAAACGCAAGCAAATCTAAATCAGCAATGTCTAACTTCTAACAAACTAAACTTAGCATCTTTAAATATATATACTTTCTTCTTCTTTCTTTATCATTAGTTCTAAAGCTAATATTAGCAACTACATTTATTATTTCCCAGCAAAAGAATTGTTATTTAGACACAAGACTCACCTGTACCCTTGTGTGGAATGCATACAAGCTTATACGTGTACATGTATGTATGTATATGTGAGACACATGTATGTATGTGTGTAACAGCGAGCTGTGGAATGTACGCATTATCTGACAAAGTGTGTCGACGTGATTTGGAAAGAACTTGGCCCTGATACTTCAACGAATAAAGCTGACGTTGATTCCGTTACTTTAATCTGCTCACACACACGTACAGAACAGCAGGTACATACCTCACACATACGCACATACATACAGGGGTACACTCTATGTTAAAATCTACCACGTAAGAACTGTGACTCTGCATAGCTATTACAGATTAACTCTCTAAGAATATGACAAGTTGTAAAATTGTGTATTACAAGTGTATTTCAATAAATCAGGTACCGACATTCGGGTGTAAAGGTTACTTTATTATACGCCAGGGTATTACAGTTGGATGTATTTACACCTGCAGGCTAACGTGACAGGTGTTGAGGGTTGTGCAGAAATTACCTTTTAGTTTAGAAGATTAGCAAATATTCACACGAAGAGAAGATGTTCTATTTGAGGCTTGTGTAATAATACATATACAAGTAATATGAAAAGTAGAACTACTATTTGAAATATTCCTCACTAGAATTGTCATGTTAATGTTCTGATCAAAGCCAGCATAACGCGCATTCCAAATACCTGCTCCAGTTACAATTAGTCATTACACGACTAATGCATCTTGTACGATTCTAATTACGTCCGCTTCAACAATTACACCCGATGTGCAGTGCTGTGCTTAATTATGCACCATCCAAATGTTATTAGTCACACATGCAACAATAATTACACCGCGCTCTGATAAATATTATCAACATTGTCGACACTGACATCAACAACAATACGCTGTGTTGTTGCCAACAATAAGAAATATATTTGTAGAGGGTAAATATCTGTAGAATGATTTCACGTTGACCTATACTCAGTGATTTCCACCCACAGTGTGCTACAAGGTCGATATTTACAGGTAAAAGTACTGGGAAATGATCCTTATGCGGTGTATTGAGCGGGTTCGCGGTCTATACCTGCGTCACCATCTCCCCGCCAACTACCTGCGGCTGTTGCTGTCGTGATGGCCGTCTTGAGTCAGTCTTGAGGTGGCGCTGTGCACGACGGTTGCTTGAAGAATCGCGCTCCGTGAGTTAGTGACGGGTGAACTCACACTATAGCAACATTTAATTGAGTTGAGTCTGATAAGTTACTGTGTGCTAGGTGTGACATTCTACATTGTACACCCTGCGGAGTGCATTGTTTAGCATAGGAATTATCCAAGACATACATGTACACCGACAGGACACGTTAATTTTCCTCAGCAGCCACATCACTAACAGGTAAAGTACCTAGCATTTCCAAGTTTCAACAGAAATCAATTCATATCACTTTAAATCATTTTAATATTCTATACAGTTAGAGTAATTAAAAAATTAACTGTCATCGTATTATCAACGTTTAGTACGTTTCAAAGAATAGAGTCGATTTTATTGCCATAATTACTGATCACGTTATCTTTTGGCAATCAGAAAATAAAAGCTACTTCCGCATACAGTAAAATAAGGCATGAAGCCTTGAAAATAAAACGTGAATACAATATTTTATACGTACATACATACAGTAGTTGCAGTTATGTCAGTTATTCTAGGCTTATAAATAGAGTAAAATAAAAAACTGACATTCTCATTCTAGTTTCTTGTTAAATAAAGTTATTGTTCTCGCTCTCGTAATTGATAATAATATTTTAACATTATATACTAACAGTTTCTTATAAAACTAGAAGTAATTTTCGTGTAGGCTAATTGTTAGTAATACACTGTTTGTTGAATGTTTGAAATGGAGGTCAGACATGGACGTATCGGCCGTTAAACCTTTGCGTGGTTACGTTACACATACGAGTAATTAAATCTGTTTCCATCTCTGTACACCGTAACACACACACACGTACATACATACACACTGTAGCGATTAACATATTCTACATGCATGCACATATACGGAGGATATAGATATTTAATGATGATGGATGAACACCTGCTAGTAGAGTGTCAATATTTTGCATAACTCCATCAGTCTAAATGACTTCATCTGTAAACGTCGATGTTCTGGCTTGATGTAGCATTCAAGTCTCCAATATTCACTCATTCAGTATCGCTGCTTGACTTACTATTAAAGTCTCCAATTGTTTCATTATTAATATTTGAAACATGCTTGACAAATTTAAATACAGTTATTCTTTACTCGCTTGATCTAGCGTTGATATCTCCAACGTAGAATTTACAATTTGCACATACCAAACTCAACTCGACGCTGTTGGAATTCAACGACACGCCTTCCAACAACACAGAAACCTTGAACTTTTGTTCGCATCTCATCCGAAATATTACTAGCATACATAATGTGTCACATCAGGCGTTATGTCTACGGTGTATTCGATCTCATGGCTCAGATAGTTATACCTATTGGTAATTATCACCTCGGTGCTTAATCTGTATGCAATAGAAACCATTGTCTGGTATTTAACAGACAATACGGTATTGTGTGATACGAAAAATTAACATGCAAACAGTGATTTCTACTAAGAATTGTTCGAAATATGTTATTTTCAACTATGCATTCTTGTGCACTGTGTTAACTTGATGTGTATGTTTATACATTGCGCTCTGCTCAAATTCTATAAGATTGGTTTACATTTTATTAACGAAATACTTGTGCTTATGTCACCGGGTATTTATGTGGTGTGACCAGGTCATCATATAATTCACTATCGACCTTTTTCCTTCGGCCAGGTGTGTTTTACGCCGAATTCTTCTGTCGGTGACTAAGCCAAAATACCAGGAAAAACAGATTTATGCTCTCTACGTTGAACACCCGAAAGACCCAGTTTATATTCTTTTCTATTTTCATACATTCTGTGTCGGTAACGCTCTAATGTGAATGGCGCCCAAAGTCTTCAGATTGAAAAGGAACCCCCAAAAAGAAATAATTGATTTTTACCTGCTGTATCAACCTATAAAGTTAAAGAAATAACAACAGCGTCCTTCAGGAATTTATTTGAAAGAATACATTTAAGAAAAGAAGGAAAATATACGTTCAATTTATTATAATGTTTTAACAACGTAAGTTAAATCCGTTTATATCAAAATTTGAAATATTATTTGCTGCTGTTAGTCTTGAAATAATAAAACTATATACCTAACGGTTCACAAATAATTTAACAGATTAATGAGATTTTTTACAACCATCACTTGTCAATTAATTTACACTTAAATGATAATTAATTAGCCTGCAGCATCATCCATTATGTTCATTTGTAAAAATATCTGTACATTCACATTACACATACCTTGCGATGAATTATTGTACTGTTAATTACTTTTAAATGTTATTGAATATATTGTTTTGTAAAAGCTAATTACTGTTTATTGTTAAAACAAAATCTAAATGTTAATTCCATAAATGAAACAGCAATTACGGTATGTGACATATACATGGTTTCCGTGGTCATTGGCTTTGCTATTGTACCGGAAGGAACCATACGTGTTTGACAGTAGTTACTGTTACTTTGTACTGACAGTAATGCACGTTGTTACTAAAATTATCCAAACACGTAAGCGCACTAATCCGGCACTTTGATTTCCGTTCTCTGCCGTACAAGGAAGAACACACACAAACAGAATAATGAAACACTCAAACGTACTCTATACAACATCGTTCACTGTCTGTCTTGATTATAATAGTTTAATTTACTAATCGACACTTCAATCTGTGCTGTCATGTGTGCCGCACCTATGAATGTGGGTCTGATATCAGATATTGTCAGATCTAGTGTGCTAAATATGCCTTGGAATATTAGCCAATCACGTTGTGTCATTCTAGTAATATCAACCACACTTTTCTACTAATATTAGGCTAATAGTAATTTGACAATATTCTAAAGTTGTATTAAATTTTCCACCGGATAAATGTTTCTGTGTTCTGAATTTCCTGATATTTTTATTAATCGGATGCACGAGAATTCTTGTACTGAATAACCGAGTTCAAGGCGTTGTGCATCACTGCACACACGCTAAAAATACATGTACACCGTTCCTGCATACATGTTAATATCTGCATTAATCTTCTCTACATAGTCCTACTGACATATAAATTCGTCTACAACAGATTCCAAGAGTATTTAAAATAATAGATTTGTCATGAGCGCAAGAGAATTTACTTCAAAGTACAGACTTTTGTAATTATGTGTTGGTTTTGGGCACAGGAAGGACTGATTACAAACGACACACATTGTCAGTGAATGGTGACGGAATGTGTTAGTGCAGGTCTGTTGGAATAACACACACACACACACACACACACACACACACACGATGTAAGAGAATGAGTCTTCATACAAGGTGTACAGAGAACAGACACTGGTATGATTATACAGCGAGACTAAAGTGTATCATTTCCGCTAGCACACGTCAAGAGTAAGATGGAATATACCAGCAGATATTTCAGTTGCAAAGAAAATTATTTAGCATATTGATCTTGCATTGAAGTCTCCATTTAACATCAAATTTCTACAGAAATAACGCTATTCAAAGTAATAAAATTACTATCAGGTTCCTACGCGCACCTATCATTGAAATCTCCATCTGTTCAATTTGTTCTTGACATATTTTATTACCTTTTACTTGTAACAAATATTTCACATATTGTTGCAACCCTATTCCCACAATATTCTCCATAATTTGTTCAGCAAAACTACTAACATTTGCTAATTCTTATTGTTTAAAACAAACACATGCGGAGACTATAATTAAATACTAAACAAGATGTTTCCTAATCCATGTCATATGCGAGAACGCAAGTCTGAAATTAATGTGTGAGCAAAATGTATTACAAAATTATTACACTGATTCAGCGTGTATGTATGTATGTACTTTGTTGTAACTATTGCATAAATTATACATACGCTAGCACACTAATTAAGTTAAATTATCAGAATTTTCAGTAGAAGTCAAACACTGTACTCATATTGTGGGAATTCAGGTCAACTTGATCATAAATAGCTGGTGATTTCAATGCTCGATTAGGCTGCAAAATTCGCATTGGAGATATTTCCGTTGGCAAATGTTCATTAAAAATTAGAGAAATCTAGCTAGAAACAGATTAAAATATTGGAAAAACTCTTGGAGATTTCAATGCTAGTATCGGACACATTTATAGTTGACTTTAATTTCTATTAATTACTTGCTGGTAATATGAATGCTGGTGTCGGATAGAAATATGGTAAAGAAAGCTTTGTTCTGTGTATTTAACAAAGGTTGAAAGTGTTGTAGAACAACATGTATATACTAGTTAAATAACAAATAATCATATACCTACTTAGCTAGCCGTATGTGTGCCACATCAACGTTTACTTACTTAACTCTAAAAGTAAACGTTACTTAACTTAAATTTCTTTCTGTAAACAAAGTGTTCACCCAAATATGTAAACGTTCAAGCCAATTTACCACTTAAACGAGGTAAGAAATGTGCACTTATTCACTTAGTAGACTAGTTTTTCTAAACCAGTATAGTTTTGGGCTAAACATATTATATATTTTCCAAAGTTGACACATTCAGAAGTAACTGTTACTCAACCCACAAAAAACAAGTTTGTTTTATAATTTTGGGTTTAATATTTGCATAAAATAAGCGTAGGTACACAAAGGTATGTATGCACATATGCGGCGTCATCATTACCTAGAATAGAAACATAACAGTACTAAACTGTTACACGTTCAATATAATATTCACAAACTAAATTCAAATACCTTTTCCACTGAAGCCGTAAATTAAATCATGCTTTCGTACAATTGACTACTAACACAATTGTAAAAGAAAATGTGTGAAAACATTATGATGGTTTGATTAATCTTTCAGTAAAACTTAATTAATTAAGATGAAAGGAAATAATTACAGTAATGACCGTTGAACAATACATATTTCTTCTCTTCTCGTGACCTTGTTCGTTGCTAACACAGTAGTGTGTTTTTTTATCTATTTACGGAAGAATATTCACAATCCGAGCTGTAACTTTACAAGAAGATATAACACTGGCCTTCTCATAAATCTACGGTCAATTGATGTTGCATAATATCCTGTACACGTATCACATGTCAAAGATATTGTTGTTTAATATCAGATATCAGTGAAAGAAACTCTTGCAACAAAACCAGGTTAGTTTAAAAATCAATAAACGAATATCGCGCCCCACAAAATAAAATAATGCAAACAGATACGCGTAAGTATTTTCACGAGGTCAAGTATGTATGTGCGAACAGAGAGTACGTGTTCCGACAAGCGAAATGCAACACTACAAGACTTGTCTGAACACACACACACACACACACGGACATATGTGTGCATGTGTGGCTGGTTATACAGAGTTTAACGTATCCGGGTGCTGTGTATGTTGTAAAGTAGAAAATGTTAATATGACCCACTGACACATGAGTCAGTTGTACTACACGATTAGCTGAGAGAGTGCATCGCTGCGACAACCTTACAGTGTACATATGTACACACTGTTACAGAGATTGTAAGCTTCGTCGCTTACTCATGCGCTGATGATACAACTGTGAGATCACTGAGAGAGAGAGAGAGAATAGAACGAAAAATATCGTGCAGAAATAATCCTAAATTACAACATTTTATAACAAGTCAGCGTAGTTTTAGTTATGTGGATTTTTGGGTTTATGGAATTTGTAGAACGCGGAGACTTGAATACGTGAGCAGACGAGTAAACCATGCACAGAAAAGAAATGTTATATAACATATA